>OZ005650.1:204285958-204365958 GCA_963930645.1 Salticus scenicus | reverse complement strand
CAAATAAATAAATAAAATAAAATAAAATAAAATAAAAACTAAAACACTTTTCGAATTTATCTTTTTGAAACATGTTTTAATTTTTCGATTGATATCATTAATAAAACATTATACAAAAAAAAATGATGTATATATATAGAGAGAGAAAAGAATATTGATTTTTTTCATTGATTTTTTTCATTTTATATATATATATATATATATATATATATATATATATAACTATGCTTTTTAAATTAGTAATTTCTATTTAATAACAAATGTAAATATTTTTTCGATTATTTTAAAATTTTCTTCAAATACGTAATTTTAATTCTGTTTTTTCATTCTTTCTTTTATATATATATATTTTTTTGAGCCTCGTTTTTAAAAATACAGTAGTTCATTAAATATTAAAACTTGAGATAATAAATGATGGAAAATTGTTGAACAAATATATTTTCAAATATGCTCCATTTCTCCTTTAATTTGTCTTATTTGGGGTCCATTCTCTAAATATCAATAGAAACACATATATATATACACATATATATATATATATATATATATATATATGCGTGTATCATCTTTCTAAGAAATTTTCGACATGTTTGGTTTAAAAAAAAAATCTTTTCGTCAATTAAAAAAAAAAAAAAAAAAAAAAAAATTGAACACTTCTGTCATTACCAGTGAATCTTTTTTTTTCCGTTCTAAAAATTAAAAAAAAATATTTTCTGGACTATATACACCCTCTTTCTGACGTCATAAAAAACGATAAGAAAACAAATGTTAATACCTTTCAAGAAATTATGAATTATTTATAACGCTCCATATTGTTTATTCATACATCCATAGAATCTGTAGATTTTAATCAGCAGAAAAAAAAATGAAGATTTAAGTAGAAATCATGGATATAACATAATATTCTTGTAGTCGTTTAATATTCACACGCGTTTAAAAAAATCCTTCCTTGGAAATTATATATTTTAACGATTAATTGTAAACATTTAAAAATAGATTGCTCTTTATTTAATAGTTATTTTTTCTGTGGTAGACCTTTTACTCTTACTATGAACTATACTTTTTAAAATGCAGGTAGCATATATATATATATATATATATTAAATTACAGTCTGATTTTTAAATACCGGTAATTTTATAGAAGAAAGTAATGCAATATTTAATTGTGTTCTGTAATTAAATAAGATTGAGGTTGTATATGAAAAAATCTGGTAGCAAACATCGCAACAGTTAGCAAATCTGTATTAAATTCATAATACCTAAATTATATTTTGTCTTTAAGAGGACTTGACACGCTTGATGGCACCAATAAAGTAGGTTTAATATAAAAGCTTACATTCCCTTTAATATTTATAAATTGAACTATATTAATATTGTTCAGTAATATACTTGTTCAGGCCCCAATTATTCTGGTTTTTGATATATTGTTAAGAGATTTGATATCTTTAAATTGGATTTTCTCACTTTCTATTTTTTCATAAATTCATGATTTTCAAAATGTTTGTATTTCTATATATATATATATAAGAAAAGACTTTACCTTTATGGATGTTTAAGAGAACTTACTTAAAATTTTTTTGAATAAATTTTGAAATTTATTTAAATAGTTTTCGAGAAAAAACATTATATATATAATGTGCATGTGTAGGCAAAAATTTGAAAAAAAAAAAAAAATATCTTTCTCTCTCTCTCTTTATATATACATATATATATATATAATTATTATTATTATTATTATTATTATTATTATTAATTTCGGCTCTTTTCAAAAATATCTGTAGACGTTTGAGCATTTTCGAGATCTTGAACACATAGAAAAATTACAAACTGAGAAAACCTAATTTAACTATTTCAAATCCGTATATATATATCTGTATATATCTATATATAAATTACGTGTCACGATGTTTGTCCGCGATAAACACCTAAACTAAGAAACCGATTTTAATGAAATTTTGCACACTGTGTGTAGTTTGGTCCAACTTGAGAGATAGGATAGTTTTTATCTCAATTTATTTTCACAATATTGTTTTATTGCAATTATTTGTTAATTATAGACCTTTATTAAAGTTGCTCCAAAATATCTGTGAGTTCCATAAGCTTAATTGTTGCCAAAAAAAAAAAAAAAAAAAAAAAAAAAAATCACGAGTTCATTTTCTTTTAACATAAAAATAAATACATTAAATCAAACGTGAACGTTAAAAAATTATAAAAAGTTAAATTATGCATCTCACGAAAATTGACGTCATAATCAATTTAAAGATTTTATACACATTGATAAAGTGCTAATGTAGTTCTATCATAGATATAGTAATATATATATAGATCTATCATCCCCATGTTATCGTACTTTTGATGCCGAAAAAAAAAAAAAAATGCATCTGGAGTTTTTCTTTCACCTTTAGTAAATAAATTATTCACAAATTTTATTTGCTAAAATATTCATATGCATTCCCGTGTGTATTCACTCGGGGAAAGACGGCCATATTTTGGTAAAAACGTCGCCTTTTCCCAAGTGAAAAGGAATCACTTTTTTCTCCCAAATGATCACCCTATATATACTATACTATATCTATGAGTTCTATACGCAAGCGAAGTGTGACTCACTGACCGTCTGTACAGCCAAGAAAAATATTTCCTATGTTAATCGCCCATTGAAGCTTTTGTAAAAAAATATTAAAAATCGAGAAAATTTATTTCCCGATTTCAATCGTTATATTTGGGTATAGAATATAGATATGTATTAGTTATCACATGCGTTGTTAGATTGAGTTAGATATTTTAATGTGAAATTGACAAAATTTTAATTTTAAATTTCTAAACTCTGTCGTCCTCGGCGTTTTTTTTTTTTTTTTTTTTTTTTTGTATTTGGCGATCAAAAGCGTAACACGAAAATATACATGCCAGATGTATGTATTGTACGAAATGTAATATGTATTATTCATTGTAGGTATGTATGACATGTAGTATGTATTGTACGAAATATTGTTTCATATTATTCATTACTCTTTTAATATAAGTTGTTAAAATAACCATGATTTTTTAAAGGAATTAAATATTTTCGCCAGATAATTTGGCGATATTCTTTTTTTCGCCAAGGATTACAGAAATGAAATCTATTCCGCTGCAAGATATTACTATCTTATATCCGATATTTTATTTAGACATTTGAAAACAAATTTGACTTTAAACTATGATAGAATATTTATCATTTTCCTTTCAATTAGTATATTATTAGTATATTAAAATTTAAAAGCATGGTATATAAAAAGTTTTTTTTTTTTTTTTTTTTTTTTTTAATCTTATAATTATTCTTATCTTAATCCTCAATGTTTCCCATCTTTATTAACTTGAATTTACTATTTAAATTTTAACATACTCAAAACCTTCTCATCACTTCGTTAAAATATACTAAATTTTTCCAAAATCTTTTTCTATTTAATGATATATGTATTTAATTTAAGTGTCCAATATTTCATAAGATGTCCTATTTTAAAATTTTAAAATACTTATCAAATTTACTTATTTTTCTGGTTTAGCCACATTGTTTTCCTTTTTAAAACAACAGCTGTTGCCATCTTTAAAATATTTAAAATGATGAGGTCATTTTATAGTAAAATTATCCATTATAGCATATATTATATTTCACTCCTCCATAAAAATTGATTTTAAAATCGTCTGCTTCTTTTATACTTTTATTTTAATACTATTTTAATATAATTTAATTTATGTATTAGTCATTTTAGCATTTGTATCCTAAGTAGCATTAGAAATAATATATATCACTTCTCCATTAAAATTTATAAGACCCTACAGTAAAATTAATTTGTGCTTAATATCAACTCTACGAAAATTTTTATCAATCGCTTCCAAATTTTGACCTAAGTTTCAAATCTCAATCCTGTAGGTATTTACATCAGCTACAACGTTTTCGTCTTTATTCGTAAATAATAATTTGACTGTATTAAATAGTTTACTGCAATATAATTCAACGTATAACTTAGTCACAGCAACGCGTGACCGGGTCTGCTAGTACATATATATATATAAATTAGAATTGTGCTTGAGTATATATTTTATTGAACAAACCAAATATAGTTAAATTTACTATTATTAAATGGAAATATAAGATTTTATATGAAATTTACTTCAGTGATGGCGTCAAAGTTGCCAAGAACCCTTAAATTAATTTTTGAACATATCATCATTAAAATTCTATGTATTGCATTGACGTGCGAGTTTTGTATAAACGAAAAAGAGTACATGATTTATTAAAAATTACTTTGTAAGGATCTGTGTCTATATCCTGAATATAGGAAGTTGATGTCTGTGAAACTTCACCTATTGCAATCGCTTAGACTATCTATCTATCTGTCTATCTATAACTGTATCTCTATCAGTATGTACATATAAAAAAAAAAATTGCCATCATGATAACTTCTGAATTGATGAACCAAATCGAACCAAAGTAGACAGTTAAATTGTCTGTCAAATATATTGGATGAGTTCATTAACCAAGTTGATCCGTCATTTGTTTCCAGTTGGCGGACACCTGAATCTGTGAAATTTGCACATTGTAAAAAGCATATTTAAGAACAAATATGTTTAAATTATGAGGAATACTTTGTCCATGTAAAGGTCTCCACCACGTTCATTACTGAACTTGATCCATTATTTTGTTTCATAATGGTAGGTACCTTAAATTAAACGGGCCACTTTAATTCTTCGTATCCCACAGGCAATTTAAAGTCCCCTAAAAAATAATCGTCAATATAGCCTACATTTACTATAGAATTTCATTGGAACTTCAAAGTCCATATAGTTTAGCTTTTCCTATAATAAAACTATAGTTTAAGCTAAATTTAATATGAGATGTTTCACATGCATAAAGGGATATAATAAAAAAGTTTCAAAATATTTTTCCAAATATAATATAATTTGAGATAAAAGTGGTTATAGGTGGCAACTTAAAATTTTGTCACCACATTAACTTTTGAAATCCTGCATTAATTTTCACCAAAGTTGAGTATTTATACGTTGAATATATTGGATAATCCGCTGGGCAACTTGCTCTTTTTTGTTTTCAAGTAACGGTCATGAGAAATGAGATTACCATTTGAAAGATGTATATATATATATATATATTTATTTAATACTGAATTCATCGAGCCAAATTTAGACAGTGAACGTATCCTACGAATATACTGAATTCTCTATATAATTTATTCCAATATTTCCTTTACAAGTTGTAATCTATTTAATATCAGACTCACACATGAAAATTGTTCGTTGTGAAAATTTGTCATTATGAACCAGTTTTTAGCAATAAACGTAAGTTACAAATATTTTGAATGAGTTCACTAGACGATTTGATCTGTCATTTTATTTCTTTATTGCAGTCACTTAATAATAAACTGCCACTTGATAAATTGTAAAATTGACAACTTTTAAAATACTGAACTAATTCGAAACGGCTATAGGTAGTTAAGTTTTGGTACGAATATCTTGAACGGATTCACTGAACAACTTGCTTCATCATTTTATTTCAATATGTTAAACTCTTAAATATTTGAGATTACGATAATGACTTTTTTTTTTTTTTTTTTTTCGTTTTCAAAAGTATAATTTATAATTTATAAATTATGTTATTCTAATACATAATTTAGTGCAGGGTTACACTACAAAACGTATATTTCCCCCCACAACGCCCAGGAGGTGAGAGGAGGGGGAATTCAGTAAAAGTCCATTTATGAGGTGTGTTGAGAAGGATTTTTGTAACAGAATATTTCGCAAATTGAGGTCATATGTTGCAGAGGTCGCAGAGGTTGCACAGTGGTTGTTCAATGCACAAAACTGACTCTTACACCAAAATTTTTCCCCGTTGCTCTCATAGAATAAATTTCATTTAAAAAATGTGCTTTCTAATTTTCCCTTGTAATTTCCCCTCCTCCCCCACCCATCTCCTGAAAAAGAAAAAAAAATTGCTAAAAAGCAAAACATTTTTTTTTTCCTTTCAGGAAATATCCTCAAGAGGAATCAGAAATGTTTTCAATCATTTTTGGTAGCTCTCTAGGAAAAATTAGGCTTTCAAAGTTTTCCTCAACATAGATTTCCCTTCTCCTTTAAATTAAAAATTAAAGTATTGCCGAAATTTCCTATATCTCTATTTTTTTTTAGGTTAATTTCATTAGAAATCGACCTATTGTAATCATTCCGTTTCTCTCTCTCTTTCTCTCTCTATATATACAATAGAAAAATTGTCATTGGGATAACTCCCGAAATAATACTCCAAATCGAACCAAATTGGGACAGCAAATATATCATATAAATATCTTGGATACGTTCGTTAACCATGTTGCTCTGCTTTTTTGTTTTCAAATGGCGGCCACTTGAAAATTTCAAATCCACATTGCAAAAAGCGTATTTAAAGCAGAATTTCCTTGAATTTTGATTTATTACAGTCCATATAAGGGTCACAACCAAGTTTATTAATGAACTTTATCTACCATTTTTAACAAAGTGGAAAATATCTTAAATTAAGCTGGGTCACTTGAAATCAGACTACCACTTGAAAGTTTAAAATCACGGCAACTCCCGAAATAATACTGCAAATCGAACAAAATTTAGACAATGAAATTATCTTACAAATATCTTGAATGAGTTTGTTAACCAAGTTGCTCTGCCAATTCGTTTTTAAGTGGAAACCACTTGAAAATTTGAAATTAACTTTCTAAGAAGCATATTCTGAATTTGTTTCAATTTTGATGTATACATAGACCATGTAAGGTTCACAACCAAATTAATTAATGAAATTTTTACACCATTTTTAACAAAGTGGCAGATATCTTAAATTAAGCGGGACTACGTGAAATCAAGCTACCACTTGAAAATTTAAAATCCCGGTAACTCTCGAAATAATACTGCAATCGAACTAAATTTAGACAATGAACTTATCTTACAAATATCTTGGATAGTTTGTTAACCAAGTTGCTCTGTCATTTTGTTTTCAAGTGGAAACCACACGAAAATTTCAAATTCACATTGTAAAAGCATATTCTGAATTTGTTTGTATTTTGATGTATACATAGACTATATAAGGTTCACAACGAAGTTTATTAATGAATTTTATCCACCATTTTTAACAAAATGGCGAATACCTTAATCTAATCGCGGGCACTTGAAATTAGGCTACCACTTGAAAATTTAAAATCACGATAACTTCCGAAATAATACCCCAAATCGAACCACATTTTCACAGTGAACTTATCTTATAAATATTTTGGATGTGTTTGTTAGCCAAATTGCTGCGTCATATTGTTTTCAAGTGATGCCGCATGCAAATTTTTAAATTGACACTGTAAAAAGCCTGGTTGAGACCGGATTTATTTAAATTTTGATGTATACATAGACTATATAAGGATCACAACCAAGTTTGTTAATGAAGTTTAGCCACCATTTTTAACAAAGTACGGATTTTACAAACTAAGCGAAACAACTTTAAATTAGGCTGTCACTTGAAAATTTATAAACATGATAAGTTCTTAGATTCTGATTCAATTAGAACCAAAGTTGGACAGTGTTCTTGTCCTATAATTATCTTGAATTATGTCACTGGGCATCGTGTTCCGACATTTTGTTGCCAAATTGCGGCCACTTGAAATCATGCTGCTACTTGAAAATGTGCCATCACTATGACTTTTAAAATACTAACCATTTTCAAACAAAAGATGGATAGTGAACTTATGGATCAAATACCTTTGATAAGTTCTTTCGGTAGCTTGATTCCCATTTTTATTTCGAAGTGTCTTCCACTTGAAAATTGGTCACTATGATAACTTTTGTAATACTGAATCAACTCGCATCGAATTTAGGTAGTGGCTATGTCATTCAAATATCTCAGATAAGTTCACTGATCAACTCACTTTGCTTTTTTGTTTCCAAGTGGTGGCCACTTGAAATAACGTCACCACTTGAAAAAATTTATCATTATAATTTTCGAAACACTGAATAAGTTTGAACTAAACAGGGTACTTATAATATAAATGTGTTTGAACTAACAGTGTTTGAACTAAACAGTGTTGGGCAGTATACGTATCATACAAATATCTTGGTTGAATTCGCTCGGCAAGTTACTTGAAATTTTGGTTCCAAGTTGCAGACACTTAGACTGCCACTTGAAAATCTGTCATAACAACAACTTTTGAAACACTGCGCTGATTCGAACCAAAGATGGAGAATGAGCTTATGCTTCAAATATCTTGGATGAGTTAGCTGACCAACTTGCTCCGTTATAATGTTTCCAAGTTGTGGCTACCTGAAAATTTGTTATCACCATAACTTCTGAAATACATAATCAATTCAAACCAAGGTTCAAAAATGGGGTTATCAGTGAAATACCTATGATTTCGGTGGGCAAATTTCTTCGCAATTTTGTTTGCAAGTTGCGCCCACTTGAACGTTGCCACTCGAGACTTGTATTCGCGTTAACATTTAAAATACTCTATCTATCCGAACGAAAGTTGGACAGTGGACTTATCTTACAAATATCTTGAATTAGTTCACTGCGAAACTAGCTAGACCCTTTTGATCCATGTGGCGCCCACTTAATTTCTCAATACGATGACTTTTGAGATTCTGAATTAAGTCGAACTAAATTTGTACAGTAGAGATATCTGACAAGTGCATGTGCTAATATTTGTTTGCCAACTTATTCTATCATTTTGTTTTCAATTGCTTACCACTTGAAAATTTTAAATTCGCATAGAAATTTATTTATAAATCAGCTTAAAACTCCATATGTACATAGCCTACATCAATATTTCTACCTAATCCTTTAATAATTTGTAGATGCCAATTTGTCCCAAAATGACGGCTACTTGATGAGAATAAAAGAAATCAACACTTCCGAATGAGCCAGAAGGGCTTTTTTTTTTTTTTTTTTTTTTTTTTTTTTACTCAAACCTAGTATTCACACATATTTATGCATGTATGTATGCATATATATATATATATATATATATAAATTTAAAATTTCATAAAAATTTAGTTTTTAAATGATACATGGTAATACCAACACCACAAAAATAAAACTGATTGTAACACAGAGAAATGTTGGCCCAGAAAATTTACGATTCATGTTTAGTTCCAATTAAAAGACAAAACCAGTTTAAATTACTTACGCCTGCATGAGTAAAAAGGACCATAAAACTTTGACAGAGAATATATATATATATATATATATAAGAATATGATTAATGATCAGTAAATAAACATCTTAATACATAAGCATTTTTTTTTTTTTTTTTAAGAACATTTTACACGCAGTCAACTTTATTATACAATTTTATGAAATAGCAATAAAATTATTAGTTGAGATTTTGGAATTTAAGTTAAAGCAGTAAATTTTGAGAAAGGCAAAAATTTTTATTCAAGAAGGTAACACAATTGCCGTAAAATTATAGATTGTAATGAATGACGTCATAAGTTAAATGACATATTTTTCTCTTTTTAATTTTTAATTTATATATATAATATTACCATTTCATTCCTATAAATACAATAGATTAAATATAAAATTAGTTTTTCCTCTAAAGAAATATTTATCTCTCCTTCTTAAACATTGTTTTCAAACAGCGAATAATGAATTGAAATGTTCTTTATATGTAATTAAATATTAATTATACATAGTAATGATGAATATATATATATATATATATATATATATACATGTCAATTAAACATATTGTTCATTATATTTAATTAAAATGTTCGTTTAATTTAATTTAAAATTTTTCTAATGTGTCACTCACACGACATTCTCTTAGTTTGCATTTCAGTATTTTAAATTGCAGATTAAGTCGTAAGTACAATAAAGTAAGTTAAGAAAGTTAAATTTACTTATAAAATTATCTAAAATAGGTTTATAAACAGCTATATTTGACATGTAATTCATGTAATTTTCTTTGAGAGGGGCTACCGTCCCGCTCACCTCCCCGTTCAATTATAGTATTTACATTTAAATATATATATATTTTTTAAAAAAAATCACTTTTTCAAACTTTCCAATCTTGATCAAATTCTTCAAACTGAAACCTAATACGAACTTTAAAATATAAAATCTGAACTTTCTTCTATTATGTAAGTTATGTTGATGACAGACATAGATACAATTCAACAGCTGGAGGTTAGACATTCTTATTCAAAGGCCTACAATACGTGATATTATACAAAGAACCAGGGTTCGAAATAAGCTTTAAAAAAATACTTTGTTTACAGCATGAGTATGAAAAGTCAATGTTAATTCCTTAGCAGCGTTCGTCGACATAGTAAAATGCAGTACAGAATTTCCATAATTACATTCAATAGAAAAGAAAATTTAGCTTATTGAGTAGTCCTGTATATTGTCTATAAACTATATGCGCATCACATTCTGTAGTAAAATTTAAGAAAGAAAGCTTAATAAAAAGTGAAATAAATTTCAAACAATTTCTAAGTATATATCCTCATACTTTGGGTAGCCCTGTAAACGAATGATGGATCACCGACTCATAAATAAAATAATTATTTTCTGCAATTATTAATAGTTCCCAGAGTGCTTTACTAAGCTTGAACCATGCAACTACATAATTGTATTGAACAGTCAACAAACTAAATATTTTTATTTTAATAATTTTAGTTTTATGATCACTCTTGCTTAGGGGGTCCATATTACACGGATCTATCCTATATAAAATTTTTAAACAAGTTTTTATACATGAAAAATTTGTTGTTTGTTTTTATCTTTGAAACAGAAAAAAAATCAAAAATACATATGAATTATATATATGTATAAGCAAAATGCCCCCCCCCCCCCAAAAA
Source organism: Salticus scenicus (assembly GCA_963930645.1). Classification (NCBI taxonomy): domain Eukaryota; kingdom Metazoa; phylum Arthropoda; class Arachnida; order Araneae; family Salticidae; genus Salticus; species Salticus scenicus. The sequence continues at coordinate 204,355,101 of OZ005650.1, read as the reverse complement.
AAAAAAAAAAAAAAAATGAAAATAAATAAATAAATAAATAAATTGCTGAAAACTTATATACACATTCTTTTACCTGCTCTCACAGGTTGTAAATAAAATCTGAATGAGCCTTACTTTAAAGACATTTCATCTAGTATATTAATTCCATAGCTGTAATTATTCAATTCTGTAACTAGTTACAGCAAAGTTTTGAAAATTTGGATTTACTTTTAAAGTACATATTTATGTAAGAGAATGCTGAATCACGTCCGAAATTCTAAACGTATGATTCATCAAATTCTTCTTTGCAAGAGTAAAATCATTCTTCCACAAAAATATATCGATTTAATTGTTCTAGTAGAAAATAAAAGCCATTAACTGAATCGCATTATTATTAAATATGAATCATCTAATCTTTTTTTTATTTTTTATTTTTTATTTTTTTTTCACTATCGTACATTTAAAACTATTAAAGTTTTTATAATTAAACGTAAAATTAAACTTTATTTATGAAACTGTAATTTCATTTCACCCACACACACACTCACATATACATATATATATATATATATATTTCAATGACCTATTATTAAGATTAAACTTACTTCATTTAGATTATATAATATTTTACATATGTAAAAATACAGAATACTTCTATTTTCATCTCGATGATTTCTAGAGCCTGAAAATATAATATTATTACTTCACTTAATTACTTTTATTCATATACATTCGATGAAAAATTCAATAAATCTGACAAAAATAATAAATACATATATGCTTGTATTTAATATAAAATAAACTTAATTATTTACATTCATAGATTAACAATAAAGCAATGTGATTGATTCATCTCATGCATAATCATTCAAATTTTTATACAATCATTTATTTATTTATTTATTCTTATTTCATTACATTTTACTTAATTTCTTTCTTTAGAACAATGTTCAATATCAATCCATAGAATACAATTTAGAGATGATATTCAGTTAAAAATGTAAAATATAATAAATTAAAAAGAACTTTAATTAAAGTTATTTACATTAAATACTTTAAAATAATAGATGTTACTGTCATTGTTGTATGAAATAATCAATTACGAAATCTTGAAATCAGCATCAGGACAAGAATTGATGTCCTTTCAAGAAATATGTTACTTGAATTAGAAAAGACAATACCTTTCTTGGGTTCAATTATACATCGCAAGAAAAAATTCGATTTGCATTAAAATAAATAATTAATGAAATAATTGTAAAATATGCATTTCATCTTAAAAAAAAAAAAAAAAAAAAAAAAAAAAAAATCTGGAGTGACTCCACTCAACTTTCCGAATATCAAGTAATTAACAATTCTGTAAATAAATTAAAGTAAGAGAAATCGTAATTTGAGCTAATAAATTATAATGATAAAATTTCGTTGTGCACCTGTAAAAATCTAAGAGTGCTTATCTCACCAAAATCCATAAAGTTCGTACGATTGTTATCTATAACACGCATATAAATTTTCAGATCAATCAGATGAAGCATTTAGACGCTATCGCATTTTAAATAATTTGTGCCCATAAGCAAAATGATAAAGTATTTTTCTTTGTGTCCCTGTAAAAAATTATAAGAGAATTACTTTCACCAAAATCTATATGGTGTCTGCGACTTTGACCTGTAGCATGTGTATTAATTTCCAGTTCATTCAAATAAGGAGTTTAGACGAAATCAATAAACAATTTGAGCCCATAGATCATAATGATAAAGAATCTTTCTTTGTTTCCCTGAAAAAAATTATAGTACTATTATATTCACCAGAATCTTTATGCTTCATGTGACTCTGACCTACAGCACGTATATAAATTTTGAATTCCATCGGATAAGGCATTTAGAAGCTAATGATTTCAGCCCATAGGCCGTAATGATAAAGATTTTTTTGTTGTGTTCCTGTAAAAAACTATAAATACTACTTTCAACAATATCTGTACAATTAGAGAAACAGTGACTTTTATCACGTATATAAATTTTCAGCTCATCATGATAAGACATATAGATGCTATCGCACTTCGAATAATGGCAGCCTGTAGGCCATAAAAATAATTTTTCGTTGTGTCCCTGTAAAAAAAAAAAAAAAAAAAAAAAACTATACTTGCTTGATTAACCAAAATTTATGCACATCGTGCAGCAATAAATTATAGCATGCTTGTAAATTTTCATCACAATTAATAAAAACGTTTAGACGCTATCGTAGTTAAAATAATTTTGGCTCATATAGATCATAACGACAAAGAATTGCTCTTTGTGTCCCAGTATAAATAATTTTACATCTAAAACGAATAAGACTGCTAGAAACTATCATACATTATAAAATTTGGACCGACAGAGCATAATGATATATATATATATATATGCTAGATTCACAAAAATCTATGCGGTTTATTCTATGGGGACTTATAACTTACTTACCAAATTTCAACTCATTTTGAACAAATAGTTTAGACGCTATCGTGTTCACTCACATAAATAAAGGCATACATATACACATATAATACCGTAAAAATAGTAAATATTAATTCAGGGGATCTCAAGACGCACAAAAACACCAAAATCTGAAACTCAGATTTTTGACATGATTGCAATATTTTATTGACCATAGTGTTCGGAAACAAAAAAATACGTACCATTATCACTGCACTATGACATATTTTGATAAATTAAATTTACTGTAAATGTTTTTCTTTTTGTTGTTTAAAGTAAAATTTTACTATAAATACATTATATTTATAAATACACATACACATTCCAGGTAAATTTATCTTTTATTATTCGTATAAAAAAAAAAAAATAAATAAAGAAGAATTGCATAAATAAAATGATAACATTTGACAAAAAAACTAAATTGCAGATATTTTTTTTTAAATTAATATGAATGAAAATAATATTTTATTTTTATTAAATTTTACATAAAAAGCTGAACAAATTGATGCATTAAAATCCTATGATCACTTAAAGTTAATTTTTATCACAGTCTGAAATTGAACTAAATTTGTCGTACATCTTATTATAAATCGTAATGATGCCATAATAAGAAACACTTCCAAAAAAAATTTAAAAATCAAATGTATTAATCAAATACATTTTGGAATTGTTTTTATTTTAATGAATTCTGATACCGGACAATTTTTATTAATTATAACACAGCTTCCATGTCAATATATAACCTTAATTATTCTATTTAAGGAACTTGAAAGCTTTTACTAGAGAAATGTTCATAACTAAATGTTCCACAAGTTACATGCTTAAATTTACTTTCTATTATTTTTCCTTTCCTTTTCTCATTATTTATTATTTATTTATTTATTTATTTAGAACGTTTTAGCTACGTTTTGTGTTTTTATGGATACATTTAGTTATGCACATTTAAAAACTAAAAAGTTTTTCGATTTGTTAAATAGTAATGTTAAATAATGTTATTTATAGATATTATCTTTCTCCTAACCCGTAAAGATATGTGCCCTCGCGTACTTATGTAAATGATTACCGATTATATTTGTTTATAGAAAACAATTATCTTTTGATAAATCGAGGCGTAATTTATAAAAAAGAAAAATTCTGTAGTTTCAAATATAGAAATTTTCTGCCAGAGAATTACAAAATTTTCTCATGTTTAGCAAAATATTTTTACAGTGCGTACTGCTCTTATATGTTCGTTATCATAACATCTGTTTATAAATATATTAAAATAAAATATTCTAGTGTACATAGTGTTAGTGATCGTGTGTTTGAGAACCCGAGTTCGAGTGCCGGTGGTGTTGTGTCACCAGACAGCGATGACGACTTCGAGCCTTCAAGCAAGCGTGCTAGGTGTTAGCCTGCGTGACCTGTTGGATTGTGCACGCTTTGTACAGCCTGTGTGCTAAGTAAACCTGTTTTTTTTCCGGAAAAAAAGATTAATCTGTAACTGTTTAATGTGTCATTTTAATTATGTTTTTCAATAAATCCGTGCATCACCTAAAATTTTGTTAATTTATTTTTAGTTATTAAGACTTAGTTAATCAATCAATGTTAATTGTGTTACATGTCATATTTTAGTTTCAGAAACATCCACCCGAATGCTCGAACAATCCCATCTTGGACGTCTGCCATCTTGATTGGCCGCCATCTTGGACGCCTCGAGCCAGCTAAGTTAGTATTACCGTAGCTGGCAGATATCCGGCGTCCAAAACGTCCACAAATCGACCTATGAAACGTCCAAATGACGTCACAGTCTACGTCAGAGGTCCAAGTTTTCATCCTGCTGCTTATCTAGACCACGTAAACACACAGCAGCAAAAGGACCTTGATCATATAACCATGACGTAACTGAAGATAGGGCGGGTAGGGAGTGCATTGTGTGTTTCGAGTGTTTACGGTATCGAGTTCAGCTTCGTCAGGTGTAATGAATCTGGCATGTACTTTAGAGTTACCAGGCTTGCTAGAAACTCGCTGACAGCGCGTGATGTGCCAGATTGTAAATTGAGAGGCTTGCTCTCATAATACATAGTATAAAAGCAGGTCTTTTCCATTGAACAATTTAGCAAAAATATCGAATATTACAACAGTTAATCACCGTGGAAACAGAATATTGAGCATATATGTTAATTTGAAATTTCAAAAAATATATTGAGAATGTAATTTTAAAACTTATTTATTTATTTATTTTTAAGCTAAGAAATGCATATATTAATATTATTTAAAAAAATCAGTCTGATGATTTTATACATTAGCATTTCTGTTTTTTCAAATAATAGTAAATAATTACAAGGAAAAAAAAATTATGTACCATGTTTTTAAATTTTCTTTTGAATCATATAAACTTCACAAATCTATGTATTAATAAATACTTTTTAAAAAATATTTTGATGAATTACCACATCAACTTAATTAAAAATGATCAAATGCGTAGTAAAGAGAGGAATTGTAAGGAATTTTCAGACATTTATTTATTGAGTAAGTACTAAAAGAATGCATTCCCATCGTGTTCTGGGCTATTTTAAAAGTTTCAAATGACTAGCTAGGCGGGAAGTTAGTTAAAATACTATCGCAAGATTTGTACTGGACAAACAAACAAACAAGAAAGCGTGTTAATAAAATCATGGTAAAAAAATGCTAAAGTTTCATATCGGTTTTGAAATATTTAAGCAAAATAACTTTTATGTAGATAAAAATTTACATCAGTAATTAAAAAGCTACATTTGTGGAAATGGTTTAGGCAAATCTATACAAGTGAAAATAATATTCTTTTTTAAGATGCAAATTTTAATGTCTTTGTAAGAATCATAGTAATAAATATTATATATATATATATTATATATATATATATATATATATATATATATATATATATATATATATATATATATATATATATATATATAATATTCGATGTATCTCTATTTATAGAATTTCCAATAACCCTGTAACAAATATGTTCATGTAATATTTTACACAATGCAAATTAAATATATTTTAGAATAATCATGAGTAAAGACTCTTTTTTTTTTAATATTATTTTATATTTTGTATGTTTATTTTGGGCAATATGCAAGAAAGAGTTAAAATACTTTATGACAAAATTCCATTCTAAGTCTCTTTGAAATGCTGTAATAGTCCAAGCGGCGGCTGCAAAAAATTGACTTGAGAAGGTATGAAGCTAATTTTTTTTCTATAGATAGAATTCATTGTTACAATGAAAATCTGATAGAGTTGCCTGGTCAAAGCCGTCAAGTTTAAGAGAAACAACCTCACTTCCGGTCACAATTTAAACGATTTTCGAACCCCAAAAGGTATGAAGATGAAACCGGTGCTAAAATGTAGAGATTAATATGCTCTTTAAAATGGCATAGGGTTGCCTGGTCAAAGCCGTCAAGTTTCAGAGGTTGCCTCGATAATAGGGGTCAAATTTAAACGATTTTCGACCCCAAAAGGTATGAAGATGAAACCGGTGCTAAAATGTAGAGATTAATATGCTCTTTAAAATGGCATAGGGTTGCCTGGTCAAAGCCGTCAAGTTTCAGAGGTTGCCTCGATAATAGGGGTCAAATTTAAACGATTTCCGACCCCAAAAGGTATGAAGATGAAACTGGTGCTAAAATGTAGAGATTAATATGCTCTTTAAAATGGCATAGGGTTGCCTGGTCAAAGCCGTCAAGTTTCAGAGGTTGCCTCGATAATAGGGGTCAAATTTAAACGATTTTCGACCCCAAAAGATATGAAGATGAAACCGGTGCTAAAATTTGGAGATTAATATGCTCTTTAAAATGGCATAGGGTTGCCTGGTCAAAGCCGTCAAGTTTCAGAGGTTGCCTCGATAATAGGGGTCAAATTTAAACGATTTTCGACCCCAAAAGGTATGAAGATGAAACCGGTGCTAAAATGTAGAGATTAATATGCTCTTTAAAATGGCATAGGGTTGCCTGGTCAAAGCCGTCAAGTTTCAGAGGTTGCCACGAAAATAGGGGACGTATTTTACGATTTATTTACACAAGTAAAAAATGATTTACCCAAATGTAATGATGAAACTGGTGCTAAAATGTAGAGAATAATATACTCTTTAAAATGGCATAGGGTTGCCTGGTCAAAGCCGTCAAGTTTCAGAGGTTGCCTCGATAATAGGGGTCAAATTTAAACGATTTTCGACCCCAAAAGGTATGAAGATGAAACCGGTGCTAAAATGTAGAGATTAATATGCTCTTTAAAATGGCATAGGGTTGCCTGGTCAAAGCCGTCAAGTTTCAGAGGTTGCCTCGATAATAGGGGTCAAATTCAAACGATTTTCGACCCCAAAAGGTATGAAGATGAAACCGGTGCGAAAATGTAGAGGTTAATATGCTCTTTAAAATGGCATAGGGTTGCCTGGTCAAAACCGTGAAGTTTCAGAGGTTGCCTCGATAATAGGGGTCAAATTTAAACGATTTTCGAACCCCACAAGTATGAAGATGAAACCGGTGCTAAAATGTAGAGATTAATATGCTCTTTAAAATGGCATAGGGTTGCCTGATCAAAACCGTGAAGTTTCAGAGGTTGCCTCGATAATAGGGTTCAAATTTAAACGATTTTCGAACCCCACAAGTGTAAAGATGAAATCGGTGCTAAAATGTAGGTATTAATATGCTCTCTAAAATAGCATAGGGTTGCCTGGTCAAAGCCGTCAAGAAACAGAGGTTGCCAAGTAAATAGGGGAAGTATTTTACGATTTATTTACCCAAGTAAAAAGTGATTTACCCAACTGTAAAGATGAAACCGTTGCTAAAATATAGAGATTAATATGTTCTTTAAAATGGCATAAGGTTGTCTGGTCAAAACCGTCAAGACCTGGAGGTTGCCTCGAAAATAGGTCAAATCTGTGAAGGAAAGCAGTCAACCACAAAAAAATTGGCGAGTTTTGAAGATTTCTTAACGATGTGTAAAAAAATACGAATAGCATTAACAAAGAAAATGAATAAGGGTGAAATTATATGAATATTTGAAAGGTGTAGCTGGTTCCAGAATGTACAGCGTAGGAGTTTTTTTAAAATGGTATATGTTTGCCAGGTAAAATTCGTAAAGAAATAGCGGTCAGTCTCCTAAAAGCTAACGGATATTAAAGGTGTTCAACACAAAGTGAAACACACATGAAGACTATTTAAAAAAGGTTAAATACGAAATGAATAATATTTAAAAGATGAAATTGCGAGCTAAATGTAGAATATACAACACTTTTCAATTTGCTTACGATTGTGCTTCAAACCTGTCAAGGTAGAGCGGCCAGCTTAGAAAAGGAAGCGCATTCCAGTATTCGTTTATTTTATTTGTTTAATGATATAAGAGATTTTAAAGCATAAAGAAAATTAAATTATTATGCGTGACCATTCTTTTTCTAATTTGTATAAAACTAATTTCAGCTCACGAGCTCGTTTTTTCCCCATTTTGCAATACTTAAAATATTCAAATTGTGTCAAAGTATTGAGAAGATAAGTTCCCTGAAGAAATGTATGCGGCTGCTTTGTAGAATTTTATACGAATATTTTGGTTTGTGCCGATTTTGTTATATTAAAAATTTGTCAATTTTAGAAAATTTTCTCAATTAATTTTTTTATATCTAATTAAAAATAATCAATAATGCCTTCTGAAAATTAATTATGGGTACAAATAAAGCGAAAAACATTTTTAAAAAATTGATAAATTTTTCGCGTTTCTTAATAACCATGAATTAATTTATGAAATTGAAATTTGTAAATCTTGTTGCAATTCTGAAATAAGAGGTTTTTTTTTTTTTTTTTTTTTTTTTTTTTTTTTTTTCATTTTATTTAATTATTTATTTTGTATACTAACAGAATTTTTTATTATGAGTTTCTTGGGCATTATTATCTTCATTTCTGTTAACTTTTGCGGGCGTATTTTCTTATCTGTATCGCAATCTTCCTTTTTAATTTTTACTAATAATTCGTTGTTTTTATGGGAAATTTTAGAACAGTTTCATTACAGCTTATTTATTTATTTTTTCTTTTTTTTAAATACTTTTTATATTTTTTCTTCACATTGTATAAAAAACCCTTCAAAATTAGCTTTTTTTTTTTTTTTTTTTTTTGAGACAACTACTATTTCTCGAGATTTTTACCTGGCAACCCTATGATACTCTAAAGAGAATATTATTCTCTATATTTTATAAACGGTTTCATTTTTAAATAAGTTAGGGTAAAAAGGCAGCCAAAATTCGCCCTCACCACACACACACGCACACACCTTTCGTGGCACCCTCTTTTCTTGGCAGTTTTGACCAGGCAACCCTATGCCATTTTAAAGAGCATATTCTTCTCTACATTTTAGCACCGGTTTCATCTTTACATTTGGGTAAATCATTTTTTACTTGTGTAAATAAATCGTAAAATACGTCCCCTATTTTCGTGGCAACCTCTGAAACTTGACGGCTTTGACCAGGCAACCCTATGCCATTTTAAAGAGCATATTAATCTCTACATTTTAGCACCGGTTTCATCTTCATACCTTTTGGGGTCGAAAATCGTTTAAATTTGACCCCTATTATCGAGGCAACCTCTGAAACTTGACGGCTTTGACCAGGCAACCCTATGCCATTTTAAAGAGCATATTAATCTCTACATTTTAGCACCGGTTTCATCTTCATACCTTTTGGGGTCGAAAATCGTTTAAATTTGACCCCTATTATCGAGGCAACCTCTGAAACTTGACGGCTTTGACCAGGCAACCCTATGCCATTTTAAAGAGCATATTAATCTCTACATTTTAGTACCGGTTTCATCTTCATATCTTTTGGGGTCGAAAATCGTTTAAATTTGACCCCTATTATCGAGGCAACCTCTGAAACTTGACGGCTTTGACCAGGCAACCCTATGTCATTTTAAAGAGCATATTAATCTCTACATTTTAGCACCGGTTTCATCTTCCTACTTGTGGGGTTCGAAAATCGTTTAAATTTGAACCCTATTATCGAGGCAACCTCTGAAACTTGACGGTTTTGACCAGGCAACCCTATGCCATTTTAAAGAGCATATTATTCTCTACATTTTAGCACCGGTTTCATCTTTACATTTGGGTAAATCTTTTTTTACTTGTGTAAATAAATCGTAAAATACGTCCCCTATTTTCGTGGCAACCTCTGAAACTTGACGGCTTTGACCAGGCAACCCTATGCCATTTTAAAGAGCATATTAATCTCTACATTTTAGCACCGGTTTCATCTTCATACCTTTTGGGGTCGAAAATCGTTTAAATTTGACCCCTATTATCGAGGCAACCTCTGAAACTTGACGGCTTTGACCAGGCAACCCTATGCCATTTTAAAGAGCATATTAATCTCTACATTTTTGCACCGGTTTCATCTTCATACCTTTTGGGGTCAAAAATCGTTTAATTTTGACCCCTATTATCGAGGCAACCTCTGAAACTTGACGGCTTTGACCAGGCAACCCTATGCCATTTTAAAGAGCATATTAATCTCTACATTTTAGTACCGGTTTCATCTTCATACCTTTTGGGGTCGAAAATCGTTTAAATTTGACCCCTATTATCGAGGCAACCTCTGAAACTTGACGGCTTTGACCAGGCAACCCTATGCCATTTTAAAGAGCATATTAATCTCTACATTTTAGCACCGGTTTCATCTTCATACCTTTTGGGGTTCGAAAATCGTTTAAATTGTGACCGGAAGTGAGGTTGTTTCTCTTAAACTTGACGGCTTTGACCAGGCAACCCTATCAGATTTTCATTGTAACAATGAATGCTATCTATAGAAAAAAAATTAGCTTCATACCTTCTCAAGTCAATTTTTTGCAGCCGCCGCTTGGACTATAAGTATCATGTTTTAATGATCTGAAAATTGTTTAGACGTGAAAAATATATTTCATCTGAAGCTAATAGTGCTCTGAGAAATGTATATAACAATACGGCAAATCGTCGAATTGATATTTCAATATTCATTTTGTTTCTCATTATTTCCTCATTTTGGAAACATTCAAAGCATCTAATATATCAAGGAATGTACTTTGAATACATCAAATGAATATGAGTTTTGCTTAAAATAGATGTAGACAAGACTATAGTAGTTATTTCAACGGAGAAATTTTATTCACAAATTATAGACAGCAGTCTTGTTTGAAAATGCTTCATACTTAGATAAATTTATTACAAAAAATATTCTAAAATATAGCTTTATGTTTTTAAAAAAATTTGAATATATGAGACTGCAACGTTAGAGATTGCACTTAAAAAAATATATCATAAAAATTCTAAAACATTTTTAGAACCAATTAATATTTCATTATTGAATTAAACAATATATATATATATATATATATATATATATATATATATTTCTTTTGTGCGTGTGTATGTCACTGAACTCCTCCTAAACGGATGGACTGAATTCAATGAAATTTTTTGTGTGTCTTCAGGTGGATTCGAGAATGGTTTAGATTTACAAATGAAAGTTGTAACTTAAGTAGTTCTTTCTTAATTAATTTTTAACCAACTCTTTCAACAACTTTTACACCTAGATGGCGTGAGTTGTCGTAAACACGATGTCAGAATATATTTAATGTTGAAATGAAAAATGAATTTTTAACCGTATCTTACGAAGTGTTTAAAATATTTTTTCAAAGTTAATATTTTAGAATCGTAAACACGATGTCAGAATTTATTTAATGTTGAAATGAAAAATGAATTTTTAACCGTATCTTACGAAGTGTTTAAAATATTTTTTCAAAGTTAATATTTTAGAATCGTAAACACGATGTCAGAATTTATTTAATGTCGAAATGAAAAATGAATTTTTAACCGTAAGTGTTTGAAATATTTTTTCAACGTTAATATTGTTAAAATGTTAAAATTAGTTAAAATGGTATATTCTTTTACAAAATTCGTCAATATCCGACGGAGTTATTTTATGTTAAAATGAAAAATGAATTTTTAGGCCATTATTATTTGTGCAGATGGAAAATGTACTAAAAGTTTTCCGAAAAATTTCACGATCACAAATGTTGACGGATATCCAATATATCGTTGAAGAAATCCCGATAATGGCGGACAATCTTATCATCTATGGCGGTTATCTATGTCAACAACGTAGAAATTGATATTGATAACCGTTGGGTGCTCCCATATTCACCTCTGCTGAGCAAAACATTCAATGCTCATATTAATAGCAAGAAATTCAAACTTCTTCACACACCATAAATTTTAAATCAGCACAACCGGTTTCGAAAGGACGTAGCCTTTCTTCATCAGGTGCAAATAAGTGCAACTGCCTTGGAGGCAAAAGCGAGACTGACAGCAGTTCTATTGCGAAGCACAGTTGGGAATTTGATCATAGTTTTAATTTTAAGAGTGCCAAAATTATCTTTCATGCCAAACGCGTTTCCGAACTGGATTTTTTAGAAAATTTAGCTATTTACCTTAATCGTGATAAAATTTTCAATGAAAAATCTGATTCCACTTTGCTGTCTACAGCCTGGAAAAATTTGTTTAATTCAATTAAATAATTTCCTTCATTATGTTTATAACATCATATTAGTTATAATAAAATAATTCTAATTTAAATAAAAATAATAATAATTAATGGATAAATTTTATTAAATTTACTTATTAGTTTAATATTATTGAAAAAAAAAATAATAATAATTGTTTACTCCTTTCCTCCCTCCTCATTTTGTGGTGTGTGTGTACGTGTGTTCCTCTCTGATTGGTCCTGTCCTGCAAGTTGCTTCCTATTGGTTGTTTGTGTTGCTCCTCCCCCTCTGGATTTTGTCCTGCTTTCAGTCTTGCTTTTGCCTCCAAGGCAGTTGCACGTGTTTGCACCTGATGAAGAAAGGCTACGTCCTTTCGAAACCGGTTGTGCTGATTTAAAATTTATGGTGTGTGAAGAAGTTTGAATTTCTTGCTATTGTCTGTACGCCAGTTTTTTTAATTTATTTTTGGTGCTCATATTAATGTTAAGTTCTGCAGTTCAGTGAAGAGCATCAAATACATTTCCAAGTATGTGAATAAAGGCAGTGATATGGCTGTATTTCGAGTTGAAAATACCAATGTGAATGCTCCTCCGGTGAATAACAACGATGAAATAACACTTTACCAAATTGGCCGGTACGTCAGCTCCAATGAAGCTGTTTGGCGTATCTTTGGTTTCCCAATTCATGAACGGGATCCAGCAGTTCTTCATTTAGCCGTCCATCTTGAAAATGGCCAGCACATATATTTCACGAGCGAGACAGCGATTGATCGTGCTATAAATCCACCAAAAACTACACTCACCGAATTTTTTGAATTGTGTAATCGTGCGGATGCTTTTGGTGCTTTTGCACGGACATTACTCTATTCAGAAGTACCACGCTATTTCACATGGGCTCCAACAAAAAAATGGATGCCCCGCAAGCAAGGCACGACGATTGATGCATGTCCCGGTTTATTCAAATCAAACACCTTGGGACGAGTATTTACAGTCAATCCAAGGCAGACTGAGTGCTTTTATCTTCGACTGTTATTGGTTAATGTCATCGGCCCTTTGTCATTTCGAGATTTACGTAAAGTGAATGGACAACAGTATCCAACGTATAAAGATGCATGCCTTGCACTCGGCTTGCTGGAAGACGACAACCAGTGGGAGTGTATGCTTGCTGGAGTAGGACGGAACTGTACAGCAAAACAAAGTCGTCTACTATTCGCTATACTGTTGACTACATGTTCGCATCATGCTCGCAGTTTTGGCAGGACAAGGTGGATTCTTTTTTTTTTTTTTTTTGGGGGGGGGGGTGCACCAGGTGGAACTGGCAAAACATTCCTTATTTCGCTAATTCTCGCCGAAATACGATGAAATAATGGCATCGCATTGGCTGTTGCATCATCTGGCATTGCGGCAACTTTATTGGATGGAGGCAGAACAGCTCATTCATTATTTAAACTGCCACTAAATATTCAAAATAACCCAGACGCAGTGTGCAACATAAAAAAATAATCGTCCATGGCCACAGTGCTGAAATAGTGTAAAATTCTTATCTGGGATGAATGCACTATGGCACACAAACATTCGATTGAGGCGTCGAACGGGACATTGAAAGATATAAAAAACAACGACAAACTATTTGGCGGCACTCTGTTACTCTTTTCAGGTGATTTCAGACAAGCACTTCCCGTTGTTCCGCGTTCAACATACGCTGATGAGATCAACGCGTGCTTAAAATTATCGTTATTGTGGCGTAATGTTGAAAAAGTACAACTGAAAGTAAATTTGTGCGTTCAAAAGCTTCAAGATCCATCCGCTGAAACATTCTCAAAACAATTGTTAGATATCGGCGATGGAAAAGTTACTACAGATGAAACTGGATGCATAAAACTACCGACCGATTTCTGGAAAATCATTGATTCCCAAGATGCTCTTATTGACCAGATATTTCCCGATGTACACAGACGATACACAAATCATGAGTGGCTGGCAGAAAGAGCAATTTTAGCAGCAAAAAATGTGGACGTCAACGAATTGAATCTCAAGATACAACATTTGTTACCAGGAGACTTGGTGTCATACAAATCTAATGATACAGTTTGCGATGCCACCGAAGCTGTAAATTATCCAACAAAGTTTTTAAGCTCATTGGATTTACCAGGCATGCCACCGCATATTTTACATCTGAAGGTTGGATCTCCGGTTATTTTGCTTCGTAATTTGAACCCACAACGGTTGTGCAACGGCACGCGATTAGTCATAAAAAAATTAATGAAAAATGTTATCGAAGCCATCATTTTAAATGACAAATTCCGAGGTGAAAATATATTACTACTGCGAATCCCTATTATACCCACAGATGTGCCAATTCAATTTAAATGCCCTCAATTTCCAATTAGATTGGCATTTGCAATGACTATCAATAAGTCTCAGGGCCAAACGATGTCTGTCTGTGGCTTAGATTTGAGCACATCATGTTTTTCACACGGACAATTATACGTGGCTCTCGAGTGGGCAAACCATCCAGTTTGTTTGTATTGGCGAAAGATGGGATAACAAAAAATATTGTACACCCTGTTGCATTAAGGGATTGATATTGTTTTTTAGTAATATTGTTATAAGTAACGATATGTATATAATTTTAAAGAATCAATTTTAATAAATAAAAAAAAAAAAAATGATTGGTGTTTTGTTATTTTTATATTCTTTCACCGTTCACAGCGCTCCATACATCCTCCAGTTATATACCACATCCTTACACACTTACAATAAGTTAGTTATTTTTTTTCTAGCAAAATATTCTCTAGAAATAATTTATATGACAAAACAACGTTTGTCGGGTCAGCTAGTATATATATATATATATATATATATACTTAAACGAGGTAGTAAAAATATTACATTAAACGCAGAATTTTATCATTATTTTGCTTTGTACCTTATCTTTCAGTGTTTCAGATCCTAATTGTGTAGTTTCTAAGCCCTTTTTATCTATCACATATTTAAGAAAAAGATTTATCCCGAAACTAAAAGGGTATTGGTAATAAATAAATAAACAATATATATATATATATATATATATATATATATATAAAGCATTTTGCTCTTAGAGAGGAATTATTAAAATTAATATTTAAGTAACTTTGTTCTTCCCAGTTCTTAGTGAAACTGGCATTTATTGTCCACATGCTAAAAATAATGCTTTTTACAGATTATGTATGCTCTGTGTTCAGATCTGTAGGCCTACGTTAAAATACTCAGGTACATCATTTCAGTTAGAATTCACATACAGTTGGAAATTTTATTTCCATTTATGTTAAGCGCTTTTAATGCTATCCAACAATGTATAAGAGAGATTATAAATTCAAAGAAATTATTTGATTTTTTTTTTTTTTCGTCATTCGTTTTCGAGACAGTTTGATCATTAACACTGAGAAAAAATTCTGTAACTGAAAACTAGAATCAAAATTGTGGCTCTAGTACAAATAGTTCCATGTCATTCTTCAAAATTCTTCTCCCCTTTGAAAGCGAATTGCACAAACCCCTATTAGAATTCTAGAGCTTTTTTTTTACATTATACATGTCAAACCTATTTAAAAATCTCTGCAAATAAATGAGAATACAAGAGTCATGATGTAACAACTATAATTTTGGTTTATGAGCCAATTCTAGAAAACCAAGACAGAATTCCTCGAAATACAAAGAATTACTAATATTCAGAATATTGTTTTCACCATCAAAAAATAATTAGACTAGAAATCCTCGACCATTTTGTGTATTCCGCTTATTGGCATGCCTTATATGAATAGCTCGGAAATCTATATTTCTGATTTTGAGATTTAAAAAATGGCCACATATTCGATCTAGATGAAAGCGGTATATATATATATATTTTTTTTCTCAGTGTAGGCAATATATAATGTGCAGCAGTGGCATCTATTTCAGCCTTTAATCAATCCACTGTAAGATAAAGGCTTTTCCTAGGTGATTCCAATCTGACTTGTTCACTGCAATTCTTTTCCATTCTGCTCTTCACAATTTCATTTCTTGAAAGACACGTTGAGCTCTTTCTACATATTTTCTTATTTCTCGGTATACAAAGTAGAACTTCGGTGGTCCATCTATCATTATTTCCTTTCGCAAAGTCCCCAGCCTATTTTCATTTTAACTTTTTAACTCTAGAATGTACGTCAATAACATTGATTTGTTTCCTCATCCAAATGTTTCACTTTCTGTCTTTATTGGTGAATTTTGACATGCATCAATCTCCCCATGCTTCTCTGGTTTGTTTGAAGTTCTTGTATGGTTTTACACGTTAGTGTCCCAGTTCTTGAAACATAGCATAAAACATGCAAATTGCACTGATTCAAAACCTTTATCTTCAAACAAATTTGGAATCGCTTTTGAATATCGCTTCCGAATACTCTTCGTGCAAGTTTAAATCGGCTGTTAATTTATTGCATGATGTTCCCATTCATCGTAAAGATTTGTCCTAGTTAAGTATAACTGCATATCTTTTTTATTTCATCCATATCAATAGTGATCTTCAATGGCGAATGAAAGGATTTTGACATAAGTTTTGCATTTTCAAGATTAGTTTTCAATTCAACGAGCTTGCTTATTTTATTTAATACCTGAAGCATTTCTTTCAAATCCTGAAATGTGGATTTGTAAAATTTTTGTATTTGCAATAGGGATTCTCTACCACATTAAAAAACAAATAAATTAATTCATTAAGATCTCACACAATATTAAATCCATTCACATAATTATATACATTCAGATAATAACTGAAAAAGAACTATGTCAAT
The DNA here is from genome assembly GCA_963930645.1 of Salticus scenicus. Taxonomy (NCBI): domain Eukaryota; kingdom Metazoa; phylum Arthropoda; class Arachnida; order Araneae; family Salticidae; genus Salticus; species Salticus scenicus. The sequence goes on along the minus strand of OZ005650.1, from coordinate 204,338,335 downwards.
TTTAAATATAAAATTGACTAAGGCTAATTAAGAAATAATGTGTGCATCTAAGCTTACTTGAAAAACTACTTTAATTTTTGTGTACTCAAGGTTACAAATCACACAAATGATAACAAGAGATGGACCTCACAGGAAAAATAAATTAAATATTACCTTAATTTGAAAAATATTGATACAAATGAGCCTTAAATTTGAAAACTCACATTTGTGATGATGCCTGTTTTATTCATGAAAAATTAATATAGGTAGTAATTAAAAGTTTTCGGAATAAAAACTTATTCATAATATTCATAATTAAGAAAATCAAAAATATGCATGTAATACGTTTCGGTCACTTCAATTTAATGCATCAAAGAAAATAAAATTTGAATATAATAATTTGTACTAAAATAAATAAATTGTCACTTTCTTTATAAATTAGCATCTCTACATATTGAAAGCTTATAATAATATGAAAAAAGGAGAGAAATATGTAAACTATACCATTTTCCAGGACGATTTGATCCAAATCTTACTAAAAATTCTCAAAAAGGTTGTTGCTATTGAAAAAATTTAAGTTAGCGCGTACTTTAATATATATGACCCTAAGCAAAATCTAAGTAATTCATTATAGACTAGGATTCGACACCAAACGCCTCTTTATACGAAGATTTGTTGCAAAAGTAGTCGAGATTGACCTTATTTTTATTTATTTATTTATTCTTCATGACTGTACATTGAATGTTAAACGCAGAAACGAGTGCTTAACTCCATTCATAATATCTGTGCAAGCCACATGATTTTTGATGTTGTTTATTTTATTTTATGTTATTTTATTTGTAAAACGAAAGTATTCGGATACTTAATTTTAAACTGAAAGACATATCTTGAAAATCAAACAAAAGCGTAAAATTGGAAAGTGGTGATAATCTATGTGAACCGATGATTTTCTAGAATTGTTTATTTTACTTTATTTTAAACTAATGCATTCGGCTACTTGTTTTTAAACCCAAAACCATATTTTGATTGTATTATTTTTTATTATTATTAAACGAATACATTCGGCTACTTATTTTTAAACCCAAAATCACATCTTAAAAAAAATAAAAAAAATAAATTTTTGATTGAATGACAGGAAATATATTTGAACATTTATAAATAATAATTACAGTATGGAAATAATTTTGAGCAATATTTTTTGAACAATAATATTATAAGAAATTACATAGTCAGGTACCATAAAAAGTTCACTTTTAACGTAAATAAAGCATTACTATGTTAAAATTTAAAAATGCTAAAAATTCATTGCAAATTAAAATATAATTTATTTTCAATTTTTAATCCTAGGAGTAAAATTACAGGCAACTCGAGATTCCCAATAATTTATAAATAGTGTCTTATCACTAATAAATGAAATATATATATTTATAATCTATAAATTGTCATACGCACATTATAAATCGACACAAAAACTCAATGAAATTTAAACTAATTATATATATATATATATATATATATATTGTTTTTAGGATCAAATATATATACTATTTTACAAAGTCCCTATGACCAAGTCTTCTTAAAATTGATTTAGAATAGAACATTGTGCAAATAAAGTCTCTAAGGCATGTAAATATAAAATTACTTTAGTTTTTACAAATCGTAAGGGAATGGCTAAATTCAATTGCCATTCTACTTCTCTGTGTCATCAGAGAGTTATAAAAGCAGAAAATAGTATTTTCCCATTACCTTTCTTTCCTTCCTTCTTTCTTTCTTTTTTTTTTTTTTTTTTTTTAGAAAAAATAATCTGGTGTGTCACTCACACGACTTTCTCTTACCCTGAAATTTAATACAATAAATACAAGTTGCAGATTAATAGGTAAGATAACGAGTACTGTTATGTAAACCTATGTTAAGCAATTCATATTAGGCTTCTAAAGAGTTTTATATGATAATTAGTTCTGTGTTAGAGGGGCTACCGCCCCCTCAACCCCCCGTTTCATTAATGCACCTACATTTACATAGAATTTAATTCGGTTATTAAAAAATAAGTCTGTTATTAAAAAATAATTTCTTAAACTTATTATTTAAAAAAATTATCTTTCAGGATAATGCAGACGATTTCCATATTAGAGAAGTAGTATAACACCAAATATCCAAAAAAACCCATTTTATTCTCAATATTAAAAAAAAAAAAAAAAAAAAAAAGTTTTTTTTTTCGTTAAAAGTAAAAAAAAATCGATAACTTAGTTTTAAATTATCGCAGATCGATGGTTAAACCATTCGTTTTAAAGGTATTGGCGAGCTCTTTTCAAAGATACCCATCATGAAAATTTACTCCCCTCGAGGGGGGACTTCCCCCCCAGGGTGGAAGGCGAGGTTCCTACATACACAAAAAATTTTTCCCAGTTAACTATCTCTGTTACAATATATATATATATATATATATATATATATATATTCGTTTCATTTGGTTTAGTGCAGTCTATAGACGTTAAACTCTACTTTCCTGCAATTTCCCCCATAGACGTAATGTATTAGAATTTTCTTGATTGTCCCTGTACACAAACCATTAGTTTCATCTTAACGAAAAGCTTACTGTAGCATCCCTATATGATACACATTTAGAATACTAAATTTGAACTTTCTGCCATAATTTGTTTTTGAGATATGCTGATAACAGACAGACACACAGGCATACAGACAGACACACAGACATGCACACAGACCATTTGTTAAAAACATGATTTTCGTATTCAGGGGACCTCAAAACGTGTAAATATAACAAAATCTCGCGTTCGAAAATTTGGTCCAAAAACAATACTTTCTCTACCTTATGGGTAAGAGAAAGTAAAAAGATATCTATGAATAGAATATAAGGAAAGAAGGCTTTTTATCAATAAATTCTGAGAATTACGCTGGAAATTGAAAATTATGTATTGAACGCAATGTACGAAATTTGTATTTATATGCATATCAAATAAGAATAAAAATATTAGTTAAAATTTAATGGTGTTACAGAACACCTCAAGAACAATTAACCAGATCAATAAACATCGATATTAAAATTTTAAATATTAAAAACCGAAGCAACACTATCCTTCAAAGTAATATGCTTTAAGTTGAAGCTTTACTTGCTTTGAGACATACGATCAAAATTTAAATTTTAAGAATAATTTTTACCTAATTTTGTTTTATACACTGCTAAAAAAATAATCTGGTGTGTCACCCACACGACTTTCTCTTACCCTGAAATTTAATACTATAAATACAGGTTGCAGATTAAAAGGTAAGATAACGAGTACTGTAATGTAAACCTGCGTTAAACAATTCATATTAGGCTTATGAAGAGTTTTATATGATAATTAATACTGTGTGAGGGGGCTACCGCCCCCCTCAACCCCCCGTTTCATTAGTGCACCTACATTTATATAGAATTTAATTCGGTTATTAAAAAATAATTCTATTTTTAAAAAATAATTTATTAATATTATTATTTAAAAAAATTATCTTTTATGATAATGCAGACGATTTCCATATTAGAGAACTAGTATAACACCAAATATACGAAAAAAAACCCATTTTATTCTCAATATAAAAAAAAAAAAAAAAAAAAAACGATTTTTTTTAGTTTTTTTTCGTTAAAAGTAAAAAAAAAATCGATAACTTAGTTTTAAATTATCGCATATCGATGGTTCAACCATTCGTTTTAAAGGTATTGGCGAGATCTTTTGAAAGATACCCATCATGAAAATTTACTCCCCTCGAGGGGGATCTTCTCCCCCCAGGGGGGGAGGCGAGGCTCCTACATACACAAAAAAATTTTCCCAGTTAACTATCTCTATTACAATATATATATTCGTTTCATTTGGTTTAGTGCAGTCTATAGACGTTAAACTCTACTTTCCTGCAATTTCCCCCCATAGACGTAATTTATTAGAATTCTCTTGATTGTCCCTGCACACGAACCATTTGTTTGATCTTAAGGAAAAGATATATGATACACATTTAGAATACCAAGTTTGAACTTTCTGCCATAATTTGTTTTTGAGATATGCTATTAACAGACAGAGACACAGACACGCAGACAGACACACAGACATACAGACAGACACACAGACCATTTGCTAAAATCATGATTTTCGTATTCAGGGGACCTCAAAACGTGTAAATATAACAAAATCTCGCGTTCGAAAATTTGACCCAAATCAATACTTTCTCTACCTTATGGGTAAGAGAAAGTAAATAATCTGGTGTGTCACTCACACGACTTTCTCTTACCCTGAAATTTAACACTATAAATACAGGTTGCAGATTAAAAGGTAAGATAACGAGTACTGTTCTGTAAACCTGTGTTAAACAATTCATATTAGGCTTCTGAAGATTTTTATATGATAATTAGTTCTGTGTGAGGGGGGGCTACCGCCCCCTCAACCCTCGTTTCATTAATGCACCTACATTTACATAGAATTTAATTCGGTTATTAAAAAATAATTCTGTTTTTAAAAAATAATTCATTAAAACTATTATTTAAAAAAAAATATCTCTTATGATAATGCACACGATTTCCATATTAGAGAAGTGGTATAACACCAAATATCCAAAAAAAAGTCCATTTTATTCTCATCATTAAAAAGAAGGGGAAAAAAACAAAAACAAAAAAAAAAAACAAAAAAAAAAAAAAAAACGATTTTTTTTTCTAAGTTTGTTTTTTCGTTAAAAGTAAAAAAAATCGATAACTTTGTTTTAAATTATCGCAGATCGATGGTTCAACCATTCGTTTTAAAGGTATTGGCGAGCTCTTTTGATAGATACCCATCATGAAAATTTACTCCCCTCGAGGGGGGACTTCCCCCCCAGGGGGGGGAGGCGAGGCTCCTACATACACAAAATTTTTTTTCCCAGTTAACTATCTCTATTACAAAAAATATATATTCGTTTCATTTGGTTTAGTTCAGTCTATAGACGTTAAACTCTACTTTCCTGGAATTTCCCCCATAGACGTAATGTATTAGAATTCTCTTGATTGTCCCTGTACACGAACCATTTGCTTGATCTTAACGAAAAACTTACTGTAGCATCCCTATATGATACACATTTAGAATACCAAGTTTGAACTTTCTGCCATAATTTGTTTTTGAGATATTCTGATAACACACAGACACACAGACAGACACACAGACCATTTGCTAAAAACATGATTTTCGTATTCAGGGGACCTCAAAACGTGTAAATATAACAAAATCTGGCGTTCGAAAATTTGACCCAAAAGCAGTACTTTCTCTACCTTCTCAACCTTATGGGTAAGAGAAATTAAAAAAGGCTAAAATACAGCGAAATTTCTGCAAATAGATTTTTAAACACTAAAATATTAAAATTTCATCATTTTTACTGCACTTTGTGTCACCATTTTTTTATCATAAAAAAACATTTAAATTATAATTTATGATTTAGTACTTATAGCTTAAGAATATTTATACAGTAGAGATTTTGGACAATTTTGAAATTTAATGTAAATGTCAAAAGTTTCCTTGTAAACATGATAAAAGCTTTCTATACAACATACTTTAAACTTTTGAAACATTACATTTTTCAAATATCTAAAACAATGTAATGGGATTAGTTTTTTAAGATACACATAAAAAGATAAACAATGAATGCGATAATGCTTTAAAAAGTATGTTTAATTTTTATTATAATAATTAAAACATAATATGTAAAAGTTCAAAATGTTAGTTATAAAATTTTATTAATACTTGAAATGACAACATCAATATAAAATAATAAACATAAGTGAAAATTAATGCTGTTTTCTTTTCTTTTAAACTTATGGATTGAAAGAAGGTCTTCAAGTTTGACTTCAAGATTTATTGCTCTTAAAAACATAACAATTTCTGTAGAATTTATTTGAAAGTTAATTAATTAAGTAAATAAATAAATAAAAATTAAAAATATCGGGAATAACACTGGTCTACAGTGGTTTGGTATGAACGGTCAAACTATTATTTTTCTTATTAATTCCAATTTTTATTTAAATATCTGCAAGTAAAGCAGTCCTACCACGTCACATTTTTCTGTTAGAGTATCAGAAAATGGCAATTTTCACGATTTTTTATCATTTTCACAGTATTACAGGTGGTAACCCTTCCTGGTCGCAACCCAGAGCCCTGGCAACTCAGAGTCACGGCAACCATGTTTCTTCGTTTATGTATTATTGATTGTGGAGGAGGTGTACGTGACGCGGTGCGGTTGCCCGCGTGGAGTTCACCAGCTATCCAATACTCTTCTTATTACTTTAAAATGGATTAAATTTCGATAAATTAATTGTGCATATTGAAGCAACATAACTCTCCAAAACATATTCAGAAACCTATCCGGAATTAAATCCGAATCTCGTACGGATGGAAATGGATTGCAGATGCCTCATGTTACTTACCTATCAAAAACTTGTGAACCCTTGTGGTGTGGATTTTCGAGATATAAGCGGCCCTTGAGGCAAGCAATAAATCTCAGTACTCATCAAACCAAACCAAACCAAACCAAACCAAACCATGTTTCTCCCTTTACTTGTTTTTTTTTTTTTTTTTTTTTTTTGTTAAAGTATCAGAATGGCAAATTTCAGTATTTTTTTTTATGATTTTTACAGTACAGTCGACAGCAAAAATATCCGAACACTAGTTAATTATTCCGATATCAAAAAAGTACATTTAATACTATTTTGTTAAATAAATCCTTGTCGAATCATGTTCTTAGACTGACTAAGAACACGACTCGACAAGGATTTATTTAACAAAGCAATATTAAATTAACTTTTTTTAGACAGGATTATTGCTAGTGATCATATAATTTCTCTGCCGACTGTATGACACATGGTAACCTTTCGCGCTATCAACCATGCCTCCAGGCAATCTTCTCTGATGGCAACTCCTGTTTGGCAACCCTGTATTCGTACCTTATCTGTTTTTTTCTCTGGTATTCTAGTAATCAGATATTCTTTGTCAAGTATAATTGTGTTTTATAGTTAATGATTCATGTTCAAAATAGGAAGTTTTCAGTGTAGAACTCGTAAAACCATAACCGATAAGTTTTGCTGTACTTCTGAACTATTCATATTAAAATCACAAGGTAGACATTTAACACAGGACGTAAAAAAGCCTATTTTTTGTATTTTGGTTTTAAAATAACAAATAATAACAATTCAATCATTTAGTGTATTTTCCATGTTTTTATGCTCTACTTAGTCTACAATATGTATATTATCTCTATATTAACAGTATTCCATGATAAATTGATAATATTGATAGTAATAAAGCATGTATTCTGAAGACTTTTGTACATTGCTTCCAGTACAGATTAAATAATCATAACAAAACAACTGTACGTGTTACAGATTTTTCATAATTATTTTTGAATTCTGCACTACAAAATTAGTTGAAAATAGTTAATTTCATTTCTGTTACCCAGCCCTTCACCCCGATTTTTTTTTTTTTGTCGAATAGTGTTATTAAAAAAATGTAGCTTTTTGTCTATAGCCATCAAGATGAAATTGCACCGTAATCGAAGTAGACGGAAATAGATTTAAAACGACTAGAGTTCTAATCCAACAAAGGGTAATCATATTATTTATTTATTTATTTATTTACTTTGAGCGAAAAAAATATTTATAGCAGTGTATTTCTCGAAGAAGGATCACACTATGCATATATCATTTTTACAAGAATTATGCAAGTATATTTTTACCATTGAAATTATTTCGAATATTAGGCACTTTCAAGAAAAGCTCTGCTAATGTGATGTACAGAAGGAAATTCAGAAAATTGACGACAAAAGTCCTTTTCAAGTAAAATAGAGCAAATAAAGATGAGGTTATTTATTTTCTGTAAATGATACGAATACGAAAATATAAAAAACGACAAACTGTGGTATGAAGGCGGGCACTGAACACAGAAATGTCCGATCATAAGACTTTACTGTGGATTTAGTGTGTAATATATATATTTTTATATTAAACATAATGCATTCCTTCTCGTATCTATACAAAAATAACCGTGTTGAAGATTTACGTTTCACTGATTTTGCAGCTTATTTTGCAATCTCTGTATTAAAATTTTCGGCTCATATGGAAGTGGAAAATAGATGTGCACAGAAAATTTTCTGGCATGTAGAATCTGATTTTCACATCCAGGGAACTATCAATGAAACTTTCAATATGCCAATAATTTCATAAGAATTATATATACCCCCCCATCCCCCCCAAAAAAATAAAAATAAAAATAAAAATAAAATAAAAGTTTTAACAGACGACAAAATTATTAATATTCTATGTGTAATAATACCAAATAGTTTGTGCGGACACATTTTTCCTATAATTATTTACTTCAGTGGATTTAGAAACTTTGTAACAGGATATATTAATATCTAATAATTTTGAGTAAATATAGATTGATATATTTTGCAACAATATTTGAAGTAAAAAAATGGCATTAAAAATGAAGAAAATTAATTAAATTTCTATACCTAAAAGGGGTATATTTTGAAACATATATCTATTATATATATAAAAGAATACTTCTACTCACTGACTGACTAACTCACTCACGGACTCATCAACGCACTGCAAAATCTACATCCCCCTAGAAACGATTCTGCGAAATTCACCCCCAGAGGGTGGGGGGGAAACGTGTTTTCGCAAAAACCTTCACATTAAAGAAAAAAAAAAAACAGATATTTGCAAAATTTTTGCTTTAAATGATAGTTAACACAAATACCTACAAATGAATGTCGTAAATTTTGGAAATTCGGTTCACAAGAGGGGGTGCGTGGCAAAATGTGATTCCACCATTCAGAAAAAGTAATTTGACAAAAAAACCTCATATCTCAAAAAAAAAAAAAAAAAAAAAAAAAAAAGTTATCAGCAATTTTTTTTTACTTTAAAATGTAGCTAATATAAATACTTAAAAAATGATTTCTGGAATTTTAGAAATTCAGCCCCTAAAGCAGACAGGGGACAAAACGTGATTTCACAAATACCTTTATATCTCAAAGAAAAGAACATATATTTGTAAAGTTTTAAAATATAGATAAAACAATACCTAAAAAATAGTTTTAGTTCATATATTAAATTGTAACTTGTTTATTTCATATAATAAATCATAATATAATACAAAATGTATGGTTATTGCATATGTTTTAAAAGAAAGTTTTATGTAGATTTTTATAATGTACTTCGTAAAGTGTAATAAAGTGAACTATTAAATCGAAATTGTACATAGGTTTCATCCCTTTGGTATTTTGTTTTCTTTTGTCGCTTGGTGAATTTTCACGCGAATAATAATAATAATTATTATTATTATTATACAATATATATTAAATTCCCTCAGGGAAAATTTCGTCCTGGGGATTCCATAGGAACTGAGGCCCCAAATTTTAGAGTGTGGCGTATTTATATGTATGCAAAACCCATTGCAAAGTGATTTTGCGAAATTCCCGATTTTAGCCCTTAAAGGGGGAGCAATAAACCCGCTTCCAAGCATAACTTCTCTTCAATTTATCCCATTAAGATTAATTTTTATGTGTGGTTAGGCTATGCGTTCCCAACACGCATTAGAAAGAGATTTTTAGAAAATCCCCCCCCCCTTTAAAGGACCAGAGGTGGAAAAAACACATTTTTAAGAGTAACTCTGCTCCAAATTATCACAGGAAAATGATTTTTTTGATATGCCGGTTGGTTATGCGTACTCAACATACACACTTGAAAGAGATTTTTTGAAATTCCGTTCCTTATCCTCTTTGGGGAGGGGGGGGGCGCAAAAAGCCTGTTTCAATGCGTAACTCTGTAAAGTAGTAATTCAATATGAAGGCGGAATTAACCCGATGCAGAATACAAAAAAAAAAAAAAAAAAAAAAAGTTAGATCTAAGAAATTTCTTTTATTAAAAAATTGCTTACATCTAACAAATAAATAGTTTTATTTCATTTCTTAAAATATAACTTGTTTATTTCATATATAAAATCATAATAGAGTATAAAATATATGGTTATTGCATTATGTTGAAAAAGAAAGTTTTATGTAGATTTTTATAAAATACTTCGTAGAGTGTAATATTGAAAGTTATTAAATCGAAAATGTACATAGGTATCATTTAATCCTTTTAGTATTATGCAAACAGGACAGTTTTATTTGTTTAACCATTAATTTTAAAGTTATATTACAAATAAAAAAGTATAAGTCATTTTTTCTGCAGTGCGGCATTTTTTTTTTCTTTGTCGTTTGGTGTATTTTCACACGAATAATATAAAGAAGAAGAAGAAGAAGAAGAAGAAATATATATATATATATATATATATTAAATTTGCTTAAGCATATGACAAAATGACGTCATTATCCAAATGAAATATTAAAAATAAAAATTCAGCATATTTCTTAAAATTTTCTTTCATAACTTTTTTGTCACGGATGCACACGTTTTTTGCACGCTTGGTGCTAATTCAGCAAAATATGAAAGAGCTTTACTTACTAATAATCCTAGTTTTTTTTTTTTTTTTTTTTTTTTTTTTTTATGCTGAGTAGATAGCACATTTTTCGCCAAGGACTCTACTTTCCCGACAGGCACATTAAGCCAAGCCGCACATATAAATTTAAATAAATAAATCGCAAAATATTAAAAACATTAAAAAAAGAAAGAAACAAAAGAAAACAAAAGAAACAATGATCTAATAAATTGTGTATTTTTGTTTTAAATAGCGAAAAAATTTCAAAAGTCACCAAAGGGAGCTATAATAAGTCTGTACTACGATCTGGTTACATTTGTGTAGTTATTTTTCTATTATATTTATTTATTTATTTATTTTTATCATTTTCTATATTATTTTTAGTTAGTTATATATTTTTCTATATACCAACCACTATTAACTAACTACGAAATACATATAACCACAAAAAATTATTTGTCTTATATGATAGACATAGCTCCTCATAGCATATTGTAATATTATATTTGACGTGAAATCACTGTCATTTATGGTTGACCAGAAAAATCGAATAAATATAGGAAATAACGTGAAAGTAAACATTATGTGCAGTGTGTATAGTGTTGTTTATATGTAATTAAAATTCAATTATAAAAGGGCTACTTGTTTTTTTTTTCGATACTCTCTGTTTCGAAACTGTTAACTGATAAGTACAAAAATGGAAGCCCATTGGTATGGATTGTCGCAAGCAATAAAGACAAACCCGCTGCCGAAGACAGCGATGACCCGAAGCGAGTTTTTGAGCAATTTCAGTGGATTTTCTTTTTATTTTTTGCCTATAAAGTGGTATAGAAAAATAATTTCCATTAAAAGTAGTGACCAACCAAGCGGACAAAATTTATCCGAGGAATTTCATAGGAAATGAGGCCACAAATTTTAGTGTGTGGCCTATTGACGTTTATCCAACACCCATTGTAACGGAATTTTGCGATATTCTCCCCTTTTCACCCTTAAGAAAGGGGGATCAATAAACCTGCTTCCAAGCATAATTTCGATTCAATTTATCTCATAAAGATTAATTTCTATGTGTGGGTTGGTTATGAGTTCCCAACATGCACTATAAAGGGATTTTAGAAAAATTCCCCCTCCATCCTCCTTTAAGTGCGGGGAGAGGAAGGGGTTGGAAAAAACACATTTTTAAGAGTAACTCTGCTCCAGAAAATTTTCTCAGAAAAATGATTTTTTGAAATGCTGGTTGGTTATGTGTACTCAGCATACACACTAGAAAGCGATTTTTTGAAATTTCGTCCTATACCCTCCCTGGGGTATGGGGAACGAAAAAAGCATGTTTCCATACGTAACTCTGTCCCAAATTATCTTAGAATTGCAATGACTGTATGGGCTATTTTTGCGTACTCAGCACACACAACTAAGTAATTTTATGAAGGTCTACCCTACCGTTCTAAGAGGATGGGGACAAAAAACATGCATTCATGCGTAACTCTGCACTAAATTATCTTAGGAGGGAGATTTTTTATGTGTGGGTCGGTTATACGTATCTAACTCATAGTATAAAAATGGTTTTGATAATCCCCGCCCCCGTACCCTTCTATGAGCAGGAGGATTTAAACACGTTTTAAAACATAACTCTGTTTCAAACAATCTCTGTTTTTTTTTTTTTTTTTATGTCTGGTTAGGTGTGTGTATGCCACATGCACTATAAAGGACTTTCGCAAAACTACCCACTCCCCACTCCTTTGGGACGGGGAGAAGGACAAAAAACACGTTTTCAAGCTTAAATATTCTACAGATTACCTTAGAATGGTGAATTTTGATTTGTGGGTGCTCATTAAGTGTATGCAATAAAACACTTTGATGGGATTTAAAAAAAAAATTCAGCTTCACCCATGAGAGAAGGGAGAGTAAAAAGCAGATAAGGCATTACCGAAGGCACTGGGGATCCAGGATTCGACGTGTGGCGTGCGGAAAAATTGATACCAAAGGTAGTGGGATATTTAACTTATATTTTTATTGAATTCATTTTTTAATTTATTATTTTTAATATTTTTTTTTTTTTTTTTTTTATTGAGATTTTTTTATTATTAATCTTGTAGAACTTTGAGAATTCATTACAACATAATGACGAGCGAAGCGGATAAAGCCTTCCAGTATTATATAAACTTAGAGACGATTTTAGTTTTAAATGTTACTATTTAGTAGGACACAACAATTTTAATATTTTAATAATAATAATAACAATAATAATCTCGAATACATATATATTATATTTAATCAGAAATTGTCCTACCAAATTTCTCATTCAATTTTTTTTTTTTTTTTTCGATTAATTAGAAAGATTTTATACGAAAATTCTTCAAAATCTAAAACACTGATGCACAAGTAGTCTTTCTGTAGAAGTATTTTAAACTAGTTTGATATTTCCCGGGAGCCATTGAATTAGTGGAAACGTTGCTAATTATTGTTCATAACGTAAAACAAAAATTGCTTGCAAACGATGAAAATTTTAATAATCAGGGATTAATATTCAGTTTTATTAACTAGGGACAGAAATTCAATTAATCATTACCTACAATAGACATTTGAAAAATTTCCCGAATATTCTCAACGGAATTTTGAAATATAATTCCTTTAATTAGAATATTTTTAAATCGCTTTCTTTAATAATATAACATATATGTAACTAAACTGGTAACTAATAAATAAAAATGATTAAAATCTTTTTTAAAGGGGTATGTTTCCAAATATATATATATATATATATATATATATATATATATATATATACACATATATATATATAAAGAAGGAGAAAAACAAAGTCTGTATTTAAATTATTACGTCCAAATTTATAGAAATAAGTTTTTGAACTCGTAAATTTTCCGAAAGAATTGCTTTTTAGTTTTAATTGTTAAATATTATTGTATACTAACACTAAATTCATTTTTTATTTTCTTCTATCTATATAAGTAGAAAGTATTGGATTTGCGAAAGGTGTTGAACTCCAGCTTTCGACGAATCCTCACGTTTTGATAGCTCCTTAACCGTTTACCCGCCAATGTTCCAATAATGGAACATGATTTTTAAAATAAAAAATTTACATGTAAAAAAACTCTTATTAATATCAATTTTACATACAATTGAATATGACATTATAAAGTATTTTTTACAATAAGTTTTATTCTGTTTAGATAATTATTTATTTCTTTACGATTTTGTGAATTTTACTATATTTTGTCAATTTTACTCTCTCTTACAATTAAATTTACCAAAATTCCAGTTTAAATTGAAAAAACGCAATACTTTAAAATATTTCATTAGAAAACATATCCTACGGGAATACAACAAAAGCAAAATTTTATTTTTAAATTTTAATGGTAAAATTTACGTTTTTATGTCTCTGTTCCATTATTGGAACATTGGCGTTTCGAGAGTTCATTTTTTATTTATGTGCAAAGCATTGTATGATATTGCAAACATTATTTTCTTTTGCATTCTGATAAGAATAGTAACTTTTCTAAAGAAAGTAAACAGATAAAAGAGATAATAGGGGGAAAGTGAGGGATTATTTAGACTTCTTTTGTCCTCTAAAATTCGAAAAATAAGCAGGTACAAGATAATACTGTTTTCAAATGGAAGCTGCAAAACTTCGAAAGGATTATAGTATTGGCCCTTGACATTGATGTTCAGTTTAGTAAAGTCATAACAATAGAAAGAAATTATTTTTGATAAGGTGGCTGAATATGTGTGTGTGTTGGGGGGAGGGGGGATTTCACCTGTGCCTTTGGAGACAAGTGCAGTTTCACATAAAAGGTGTCTTATTCCATATGTTTGCTGAAATAGTTATCAGTTTCCTTTCAGATAGCGTTTTTCTTATTAGTTTTGTTCGATGACAGTGAAAAAGGTGCATGTGTGCTTTCTATGTGTTTCATTTATAAAGTTTTCATAAATTTAACATCATGTCCAAAAGATGCCTCACGGTACAAGAAGCTGTGGCCTTTCTAGAAACTCTTTCGGATTCTGATTTGGAAGATGTAGATATTTGCCAGTTAGAGCCGGATGAACGTGGTGATATAACCGATGAAGAAGATATTGATGACAATAATTTAGACGCTGTTACGCCATTTGATGTGTGTGGAATGGTCGACGTCACTTTAAAAAAAGATGTAAGTACTCCAAATGAAGAGGAATTTCAGAAACCGGGTCCAAGTGCCAAGAAGAAACGAAAAACTGAAAACCCTGTAGTAAAATGGAAAAAAAAAGTGAAATTCGATAATCCAACAGAATTTGAAAAACCGGTACCAATATTGCATAAATTTCCAGAACTCATGGACTGCAGTCCTCTTGATATATTTCATAAATTTTTTCCTGAAGAATATGTCGAATTTCTTGCGGATATGACGTCACTTTATGCTTTTCAAAAAGGTGAAACAATTGATGTTTGCAAGAATGATATCTTACAATTTTTTGGTCTTCTTCTTCTAAGTGGATACCATTCAGTTCCTACTGAAGATATGTATTGGAATTCTGCGGAAGATACATGTGTTCCAATAGTTCCAACTGTTATGCCCCGCACTCGTTTCAGAAATATCAAGAAATTTTTTCATGTAATGGATAACAATAAGTTGGAAAATGGTGATAAATTAGGTAAAATAGCCCCGATTTATAAAGAGTTGTCCAAAAATTTCCAACAATTTGGAATATGGCATGAGAAGTTAAGTATCGATGAATCAATGGTTCCTTACTACGGTCGTCACTCATGCAAAATGTTCATAAGAGGAAAACCGATCAGATTTGGTTTTAAAGTATGGATGTTATGTTCTTCAACAGGTTATCCATATGCAATGGATATATATTCTGGGAAAAAATCAGAATCAGATAATAGTATTTCTGGACAGCTCGGACCGAGAGTTGTTAATGAGCTTTTATCTGTTGTTGGAGATAACTCACATCATGAAGTATATTTTGATAACTTTTTTACGTCTTATAATTTATTGTTGGAATTATCCCATAAAGGAATGCGAGCAACGGGAACAATTCGTGAAAATCGTACACAAAAATGCCCGTTGAAATCTAAAAAAGAACTTACCAAAGAAGACAGAGGAAGTTTTGATTTCCTATCTGACGGATCTGTTTATATCTGCAGCTGGAACGATAACGCGGTAGTGACTGTAGCATCAAACTGCTACACACATGAGCCTATAGGTAGTGTGAAACGCTATTCATGTGCAAAAAAAGGTAATGTTGAAGTACCTCGGCCAAATCTAATAAAAAAATACAACGAAGGAATGGGCGGAGTAGATGTTTTAGATAAGCTTTTATCTAGTTACAGGCCTCAGTTGCGAAGTAAGAAATGGTGGTGGAATCTATTTAGTAACGCATTAAACATGGCAGTTGTAGCTAGTTGGAATTTGCACTGCGAAGTGCATGCAAACTCTAAAAAACTATCACATTTGGAATTTAGAAGACAGTTGACGATGAATCTTTTGCGGAAAAAAGAGCGTCTTACCAAACATCCTGGACCTCGCAGTCATTTAAAAGTTGAATTAAGACAATCTGATGGTCATTATATAATATCTACGTCTCAAGGTCGTTGTGTTGTTTGCAAAAAGAACACTACAAAAAAATGTTTTCATTGTGAAAAGCGACTGCATGAAAAATGTTTTCTGTCGTATCACAGTCGCTGAAATTATGTGAGTATCATTTATAATTATCTTTTAATGTATCTATAGTGTCATAATATTTATTAATTGTTCATTATTTAAAGATAAATAAACAAAACAGTTAATATTAAGAAGATATTATAATTATTGGACTTTAAATTAACTATTTTCATGAACTTTTAAAAATATGCAAAAAATAATCATGTAACACGCCAATGTTCCAATAATGGAACATGGCTAAAAACACACTCAAAAATTTTTTTCACCTAATTTTAAAACTTTATTGTATTTATATACTCTTAATTAATATAATAACCAAATTTCAAGTCATTGGGACTATTCTTTCTTAATTCGGCGTTTAAACGGTTAACAAGATTTTACGGTTTTTAGAAAATGCCTGTCTGTATTTGCGCGTGTATCACAAATATTGTGGATACTGTTTCTCATGTAGCAATGAACGAAATTCAATCACACTCGTTATTTAGTTGCACACTGACTGGTGCTGATTTCATTTAGGGATTAATCGCTCAACAGGTGGCGCTGTAATTCAATTTTCTTTTTTTTTTCCAAACATTTCATCTTAGGAGTATAGGACAAAATTTCATATTATTGCGCACAATTAAAGTTGTTTTTAACGCATGAATGTAAAATTAATATAAATTATTGATAACAGTTTTAGTAAACTAGGAAAGAAAGCGTGTGCCTGTAAGAGTATTGCTCCCATTCTGGGGTAAAGTACACAGGGTTAAAATCTTCAATATAGTCTTCTTTCGAAAGACCTCGTCAATAGCTTTAAAACGAATTGTTGAATCTTAGATATGAGATAATTTAAAACAAAGTTATCTTTTTTTTTTCTTTTATATCCCATTTCTTCTGCTATTGAAACAAAATTTCGGGTCTTTTAGTCTTTCAGCATTAAATGTTATACTTTTTTTTAAATAAAATCGTCTGCATTTATCAAGGATGATAACTTTAGTAAATAATAATAATAATGATAATAATAAATGTTTGTTGTGTGCGAATTTGTAAAATAATATATAGGAGAATGAGTTGTGATGGCCACGACATTCTAGTTTAAGTAGATCTGCAGAGGAAAAATAGTGTAACTTTACCAGTACCACTTGAAGGATATTTTCTTGCAATTTTGGTGTAAATTTTAAGGTTACACAAAGGTGTAACAATAAACAGTGTTTTATAACTCAATATAATTTATGTTAAATGAGAGTTAATGTTTTTTTTTTTTTTTTTTTTTTTTTTTTTTTGAACGTTTTTAAACTTGTTAAATTAATAATTTTTTCTGATTTTTCTCTTTACCAATCCTCTTCTGGTCTTTGACTTCCTGTCAACGAACTCGTTGATCTTGTCTGACTCCGTCAGACCAGGAGGATAAGAAAAAACAACAACAACAATAATTTTTTCTAAAATATTACTCTCTTTAACTAATAAATTCCCCTGTCAGATACGCGGCAAAGTTATTTTAAGTAAATTCGCAAAGAAAGTTTAAATGAGTCCCGTATTAGTCAATATCTATCACCATATGTATTGTTCATAAAATAGTCAAATATTTCTTTAAGGCGATACTAGATTTTTAAAGTTAAAGACTATAGTTATAAACTTGATACTGCAAATTTTATAGATTCATATAATCTCATTAAGAGATGAAAAGTTCTATACTGAAATTTACGTTCATATAGTGATTTATTAAGGTATTAACTATCTATATATATATACATATATATATATATATATAATTATTATTTTTAAAACTTTGAGCATTATTTTTTGACTTAAACGTCTTTTTTTTTTTTTTTTTTTTTTTTTTTACAATGATAATTATACGAAAAATTAGTCAGTTTCTTCTAAAAAAAATCATTATTAATATCACCTTTTTTTTTTTTTTTTTTTTTTTTTTTTTAATTTAAAGCTATAAAAATCAAAAGTTTTAAATTTAAATAAGTTTTGTGCTAAGATATATTAAAAATCTTGAAATGAAATTTCTTGAAGATCCCTTGGTGAATGTTAAAATTCACACAACTTAGTAAAAAGTTTCTTTTGAAAATGTGTTTAAATATTTTATTTTACAATAGATTCAGTATTACTTTAAAAACATAAATGCTTAGAACTCAGCATAAAATTATAACAACCGAAAAATTTATTTTACCGCATTTATCTACTGTTATGTAGTTTATAATTTAGATAAATTGACTTATTATCCTTTTAGTTTTTATTTACCATTCTCTAAGTCGCCCGTCGCCGTCTTCAAGGGTTGCATTTCTCTCTGCTGCGCAATTATAAATGAAAATCACACATTTCGCTAGTGTTTGAATGTGATTAATTTAATTTAATCATTGCTAAATAACTGTTCTTTCTATAAATTTCTTTTTTACATAATGCATTATAATTATGTTGACCAAAATTCCCCATTTTCTACTGACAGCCTTTATCTTGAAAGATTTTTTCTAACTCTTTTAAAAAATTTCAGAAAGGAAATTACGTATCGTTGATATTTTATTTTTAGTCATTATTTATGAAAAACGAAAAAGAAAAAAAAATGCATCCGTAATTCCGTAATTGTAGCAATTTTAACGCTTCACTGTTATAAAGATACCCTGATCTGGTCAACCTAATTATAATGCATAAGAAATGTGAACAACAGAAAATAAAATGTGCCCAAATACTAGATAATATTACAAGCACTTATTTTTAACTTCAAATTTTACTTTATTTTATTTATTTATCTATTTATTTTTTATGATGAGGATTCAATTTCTAATTGAAACTAACTTAATATTTCCTCTAAAAGTCTACTATTTTCTTTTATTTCTTTCCCTTTCTAAATCAAATATACAATATTTAAAAAAAAAAAAAAAAAAAATCTAACCGGAATTCAATTTCATGTTAGAGGAATAACCATTAATTGACAGAGGAATTGATTCCAACATTTTTGGATTTGAAGGAAAATTCTTTCCATTAAATTTTGAGTCGGGGGAACGAAATTCAATAAGCTACAAATCTGTGATAGATTTCCTACTTAACAGAGGTTTTTACATTTATGTTTGTTGGGATATTTAATATCCTATGATTTTTTTTTCTTTTTTTTGTAAAAGTTTACTCCAAATTTGATTTTTATAAAACGTAGCAATATATTTAGTTACCGATATTGAAAGTATTGCTTATTTCTAATGATTTTTAGAAACGAGCAAGATGGAGTATCATAAAAATTGTAGAAGTTAATTTATTTTACGTATTTTTTTTTTTTTTTTTTTTTTTTTTTTTCTATTTTTGATATTTGATATGTTCATTATGAATGCAGAGCTCTGAAAATTTTATGTAAAATTATAAGGATATTTTAAAATAAATTTTTCAGGCTTCATACCTATTTAATTCATCATACCATATCCCGAGATCATACATTAACACTGATATCGATTTATATTTTATTATCGAATAACTAATATATACACACACATATATATATATATATATATATATATATATATATATATATATATATATATATTAAAAATAAATATATAAACAATTTTATGAATCGAAATTAACTTTAAAAAAAAAAAAAAAATCGTTAGCCTGTTAATTTAAAGAAGCTAATTGATTTATATTTGATTTTTTTATTTTATCACTTTATATTATACTCGCAGGCAACGCCCGCTTCGCTGGTCCCTATTTTTAAATGAATCGCTATAATTACTGAATTCTCAAAATTGCATTAATTTTTATCACGTGAAAAAAAAAAAAAAAAAAAAAAAAAAAAAAAAAACAGAAAAAAGCATCTTATTAGAAAAAATGTCGCATCTGGTTCTCACTGCCTTCGGAAAAAATTCCCAAAATGCTCTAACTCTTATTTCCATTATTTTCCCCCTTCGCCCCCCCCTCCCGTCTATCCAAATAATTTTAAAAATTCGAAAATATCCGCAAACGATTTTTAGGTATCAAAAACCTATATATACCAATTTTGAATGCTCTAACTCTATTCTATTTTTTTTGCCCCTCCGCCCCCCCCCTTCCCGGCCCTCCTAATATTTTTACACTTTCGAAAATATCCCCATTCGACTTGCTGGCCTCTAAAACCTGTCTGTACCAATTTTGAACGGCCTAACTGTATTTCTATTTGTTTTTGCCCCCCCCCCTCCCCCCCCCCCAAAAAAAAAGATCGGAAAAAATAAAAAAATCAGTTTTTGGAAATATTTTCAAGAAGACGCTTGGCGTTTTTTTTTTTTAATCTTTGAGCTATTACTCGAAAATCCGTATTTTTCTAAATCATTTATACCCCCTTCTCCCGTTAAAAATCCAAAATTCCAAAATCGCAGGAAATGATTTTTTCGTATCCAAGTCAAGTTTAGTCTCCCCATCTGCAATTTATTCACTGTGAAGTGATTTGGAGCCGAGTTATACTTATAAATGTGTTTTTGCCTAACGCGCCTCCGAAAATCATTTATATCCCCTTCCACCCTTAAAAATCAAAATTCCAAAGTCGCAGAAAATATTTTTTTTTTTCAAATCTAGTCTCTCCCTCTGCAATTTCTTCACCGTGAAGCAATTTGGAGCCGAAATGTGCTTATAAAGGTGGTTTTTGCCTTCTGCACCTTCGAAAATCATTTTCAGCCCCTCTCCCCCCTTAAAAATCCAAAATTTCAAAATCGCGGAAAAATGATTTTTTTGTACTTAAGTCTAGTCTCCCCATCTGCAATTTTTTCATCGTGAAGTAATTTGGAGCTGAGTTATGCTTATATATTTTTTTTTGCCTCCGAAAATCATTTTCACCTCTTTTCCCCTTTAAAAATCGAAAAATCCAAAATCGCAGAAAATGATTTTTTTGTATTCAAGTCTAGTCTCCTCATCTGCAATATCTTCCTCGTGAAGCAATTTGGAGCCGAGTTATGCTTATAAAGGTGATTTTGTCTTCAACAACTCCGAAAAACATTTTCACCCCCTTCCCCCGTTAAAAATCCAAAATTCCAAAGTCGCAGGAAATGATTTTTTCGTATTCAAGCCTAGTGTCCCCATCTGCAATTTCTTCCCTGTGAAGTAATTTCGTGCCGAGTTGTACTTATAAATGTGTTTTTGCCTTATGCGCCTCCGAAAATCATTTATACCCCCTTCCACCCTTAAAAATAAAAATTCCAAAATCGCAGAAAATATTTTTTTTTTTTCAAATCTAGTCTCTCCCTCTGCAATTTCTTCACCGTGAAGCAATTTGGAGCTGAAATGTGCTTATAAAGGTGGTTTTTGCCTTCTGCACCTTCGAAAATCATTTTCAGCCCCTCTCCCCCCTTAAAAATCCAAAATTTCAAAATCGCGAAAAAATGATTTTTTTGCACTTAAGTCTAGTCTCCCCATCTGCAATTTTTTCATCGTGAAGTAATTTGGAGCTGAGTTATGCTTATATAGGTGTTTTTGCCTCCGAAAATCATTTTCACCCCTTTTCCCCTTTAAAAATCGAAAAATCCAAAATCGCAGAAAATGATTTTTTTGTATTCAAGTCTAGTCTCCTCATCTGCAATATCTTCCTCGTGAAGCAATTTGGAGCCGAGTTATGCTTATAAAGGTGATTTTGTCTTCAACAACTCCGAAAAACATTTTCACCCCCTTCCCCCCTTTAAAATCAAAAATTCCAAAATCGCAGAAATTGATTTTTTCGTATTCAAGCCTAGTGTCCCCATCTGCAATTTCTTCCCTGTGAAGTAATTTCGTGCCGAGTTGTACTTATAAATTTGTTTTTGCCTTATGCGCCCCCGAAAATTACATTTTTACCCCCTAGCCCCCTTAAAAATCCAAAATTCCAAAATCGCAGAATATGATTTTTTTGTATTCAAGTCTAGTCTCCCCATCTGCAATTTCTTCACCGTCAAGCAATTTGGAGCCGAGATATGCTTATAAAGGTGATTTTTGCCTTCTGCCCCCCGGGGGGGAACGGGGGGGTATTTCGCAAAATCCCGTCTTAATGAGCGTCAAGGTCCTAAAATCAACCTGCTCCCCAAAAATTGCGACTCTATCTCCCATAGGTTCGCCACAACCGTGTTGAGTCAGTGAATCAGTGAGTGAATCAGTCAGTGAATCACTGAGTTTACTCTTTTATATATATAGATTACAAAAAAAAAAAAAAAAAAAAAATCTGATGTGGGCACCACATGACTTCCTTATACACTTTTAGAAATATACATAATGTTTTAAACATTGTCATTGAACCCGAAACTTTTGCCTAAAAATAGTTTAAAAAAATGAATTATCACCGTATTCTGAGCTTTTCTCAAAGTTAGTTAAAAACCGATGCAAGATTTCTACTGGTAACGCTGACGAAGGCAGCAGGGACCCGAAAACATTGGCTAAGAGTATTAAAAAAATGCATTTTCACCGTGTTCTGAACTATTCTGAAAGTTTCAAATGTCTAGCTAGTCGGGAAGTTAGTTAAATAAATTTTCTGTTGAACCATATAAACACTTTCGAAGGCAGCAGTCATCTGAAACAATTGGCTAAAAATATTTAAAAAATGCATTGTCACCGTGTTCTGAGTTTTTCCAGAAGTTTTAAATGTCTAGCTAGTGGAAAGTTAGTTAAAAATCGATTGCAAGATTTGTACTGGTAACGCTGCCGAAGACAGCAGGGACCCTAAACAGTTGACTAAAAGTATTAAAAAATGCATTTTCACCGTGTTCTGAACAAGTCTGAAAGTTTCAAATGTCTAGCTAGTCGAGAAGTTAATTAAATAAATTTTCTGTTGAATCACATAAACGCTGCTGAAGGCAGTAGGTATTAGAAACAGTTGGCTAAAAATATTTTTAAAAATGCATTGTCAACGTGTTCTGAACTTTTCTGAAAGTTTCAAATGTCTAGCTAGTCGGGAAGTCAGTTAAATTGCAAGATTTGTTGAAACCGTTTTTTGATGCATTTTGACCATTATGAACCTAATTTTCCTAAATTTCTCAAAACGGAAAATCATACAAAGTCCAAAAAGGGAGGTGCACAACTAGATATTATAACAAACCTATGTACCAATTCGCAACTTTCTACGTCCAACCGTTTTTGACTTATGCGACATACTCACACACACACACACACAGACACACATACATACAGACGTCACGAAAAATCGTGTTAAATCCCTTATATCTCTAAAACGAGAGCTCGTGTTAAGACGACATTTGCAGGTGTACAACTAGGCATCATGACAGTCACACGTATAAATTGGCAACATTCAGCGATAATTCCTTTTCGAGCAATGTGAAATGCAAAATCCATTTCGCAAATCGGGATTACTATATTTCCTTATAATTTGTATAAAGAAGTAAAAAATAAATATATATATATATATGATTAATAAATATATTGAATTGAATTTCATCATCTTCTGAAGCGTATCTCTATATTCCAGTTCCTAAATATTTAGATGTATAACATTTATTTATGCATCTTTAATTTGTATATTAGAATTTCATTTATAATAAGAAAACGAGTATACATTTTATGCATAGGAAATTATGAATAATTTTGATTATATATATATATATATATATATATATATATACATATGGGATGGCCGATTAGTGTGGGCTTTTAAAGCACAAAACTACTAATTCAATTAATTACTAATCATTTAAAATTTAATAGAAAATTAATGATTTATGTACAAATATACAAGAAACGTTAAAATGAATTAAAGTTGCTGATCAAATGTTCGTTTAACACAGTTCACGGCACAAACAAATCACTCATAAGTTAGCTTTCCAGTTACTTCAAAACAGAAAGTACGCGGTCTCGTACCAAGCTCCGGCACTGCTAAACGTCGTCTAAACAATACATGCACTCGTCAACGTGCACTCCCCGCCATCCGTCCGTTGACTGAATTTCTCTTTCCCAACGCTCTTAGCAGACGTGCGTTCCGGAAGCAGCGTGCGTCTACGTCACAGTAACGTTGTTCCGCTATTATTCTGCGCTCTCCGTCAATCGCTAGTTCATCCCGCTTTGGAGTTACAGGCTACGGCAAAAGGAAACTGGGCAGCTTTGGATTCCAATGTTAGTGGAAGTAAGGGCTCGCTACCACATTTTCGGCCATCCTACGTTGACTGGTCCTCCAGGCGGCCACACTGAAAAATACAAAAGAAAAAAAAAAAAAACACAAAAGCAACACAAAATAACATCAAGCTTATTTACAGTTTATATACAAATCTTCATTTTTTTTTTTCTTTTTTTTTTTAAGTTAAGTTATCCCTCGTCTGAGGAACTTAGCATGAGTGGATGTGCAATAGGAGCCTTCATGGCATCCACCTCTATTCATATCATCAGTATTTTCATTTTTTATTTTCACTGTCTTATAGTTATAAAAGTACATCACTTTTGGTTTAATGGCAACTTGGTCGCCTATTGTGCCAGTTTTTGGTGGTTGTCTACTCAATTTATATTTGGCTTTATTTTTCTTTTTAACTTTGGAAAATTGTTCTTTGTCACGTGTATGCAAACCTTTACTTTGGGACGACGATATAACGAGAGGCATCTAATGAAAAGTCTCATACCTAACATCTTGGATGCTCTGATCCAAGGCCTACAGTGACCCGTGCATTATACTAGCAGACACACAGCTTCACCATATGTCCAAGGAAATCCTGTTAATCAGATTATTTTGTTCCAAATTTCCATTTTAAATTTAAGTGTGTTAACTGGAAAGGCCTGTTGTACAGCATCTTCAAGATATTCCATTTTAATTACTAAAATTGTGTGAGTAATTCAATGACGACAACTAGAATAAAATTAAATTTACCTTAATTATGAACTTTAAATAAGAAAAGACGGTTAGAATTCCGCATATAAAATATTAACAAAACGTTCAATAAACAATATAAAATGCAAGAACTCGCAACATTTGTTTCCGGTCGAAAGAAAACACAACCATTCGTCATTCTTTGTTGACTTGACGAAGGGTCTTGTTTTCTTTCGACCCGAAATTCTTACTGTGAGTTATTGTATTTTACGGTGTGCTATTCAACGTTTTGTACTATTTTTTTTTTTTTTTTTTGAAACGCTTGTTCTTTTTTTTTTTTTTTTAAATAATTTTTGCAAATATATAGTTTAAATTTCTTTTTAATTATTCAAACAAAATTGCCTGTTCTTATTGCATATAATAATAATAATAAAAATAATAATAATAATTACAAGAAATAACTCATTCGAGTGCAGGGGTTTAAAATATTGAATATGAAACAAAATATCTCTTATCTTAAATCATAACAAACAGGGATCAAGAGAACTAATTTAAAAGGGTTTTCCAGTTTATCTAAATTTATTCTACTCGAACTAGATGTCCAGTTTTTCATTATAGAACCATATCATCTAACAGAATAATTTCTTCTTTTAATTATTTAAACTGTATATGATTTGAGATGCACATTAAATTCCAAAACGTACGAGATTTGAAAGAAAAAAAAAATCAGTGGGATTCATATAGCGACGTTTTATGGGTTAAAAGTTCTTAATCCTAAACAAATTAATAAATTATCTCTTGTATTGTTTGTATCTCTGGAAATTGGTGTCTGGAAATAAACACAAGGATAAACTATACCAACGGCACCCTTTTCCTACACTACTTAAAATCTTTCATGCACAATCTTACTCTTTCTACGATTCCGTTGCCACGTAACTCTAAAATCAACTGGTGACTTTATTTCTTCCATCCAAAATCTCCATGGATATCACAGTGCGATTTCGAGCACTTGAAACCGAAAGAGATCACTTGACTTCTTACAAGTTTCTATGTTGAAACCACAGAAAATTGATATATATGATGTATTTCCCTTGCAAGAGTTACTATACTTATTTCTTAATGTTTATTTTCCACATTTATCCTTTAATAATTTTGAAGTTGTCGACTCAAAAAAAAGAAAAAAAAAAGAAAAAGAAAAGTATTTTGTTTGAAAGCCATATTCCTATTGCTTTAATAAATTTTTTTTCCTGCCTTTCTCGTCTCATATGACTTTTTTTTTTTTTTTTTTCTTCAACTCAGATTCATAATATCTTGCAAAAGATAGTACTTTTAAACCCCTCTACCTATTCTAAACAGAATAAAAACCTGCGACAAATATCATGTTTCCGTATTAATATATAGATAAAAATATTTCTTTGATTTTTTGTAGCTAAAAAAAGAAGTAGGAAAAAAAATGTATTTTGAGAAATCTTAACAAAAAAAAAAAAAAAAATTATAAGAATATACTATTAATCAATTAATTTTAATTTGTTTTATATTTTTAAGTTTACTGTGAAATGCTTTCCAGATATGAAGTTTATTCGAAAAAGAAAGTACTATATCCTATTAGACGATTGCAAAATGGATCAATAATCATTCTGATAAACATCATTGTTCACTAATCCGTTTAATCTGGACATAAAACGTATCGGGAATTTCAAAAAAGAAAAAAAAAAAAAAGAAGTTTTTGGCTGTAACATGTTTGTTACTACTTTATTATTGGATGAAAGTGTGTTTTTGCTGTTTAAATAGCTATGACTTTTAAAAGATATATCGAAACAAAACATTATACTTAAGCTTTATTAGACTAGACGAGGAAATAGAAATTAGAGTTAGAAACATTGTTTTCTTTATTTTTAAAGATATGGTATAATATGTATTTATTTATTTATGTTTAATCTTTTGTCGCCTGCATTTCAATTTTTTATAACACTATTATATATATATACCGGGTGATTCAAAATAGATGTTACAGCGATTACCTCGTAAACTAAGAAAGATAGAAACTCACTTCCAATTACAAAATTGGTGCAAATTAAGAGTAGATTTCAGATATGGCATTTTTTTTGTACAAGGGGCTGTATATATATTAAATACGAAATTTAATTTTTATACGGCCCCTCCTATCATATGACTTATATTTAGAAAAATATTCTCCTCGTACTAACAAGCAAAATAAAAAAAAAATCATCTCTCTACGTCAAAATCTCGCTGAGTTATTGCAATTTGAAAATTCTAGCATTTTTCGCCAAGTCTTAAGGGGTTGTATCAAAAGTGAGAAATTGTAATTACTATAGCTTTTGTAATAAGGCACACACTGACCAGCGTTTGGGGAAAAAAAAAAGAAAAATCATTCAGGAAAAGACGGCTATTTTAACCTGTAATGTCTCTCTTTCCTCTAATGAATACACAAGAGAATACTCATTAAAACTTTCGAACAAGGTTGAAAAATGTTAATGACTTCGGTTTGTCTGTCCGTCTGTCTGACTGTCTGTCTCTCTGCCCCGCTCTAACTCACGTAAATATTTATGGAATTTCTTGAAACTGATATATGCTATTCAAGTTCACTATCGGATGTTCCCTGTTGAAAATGGAGTTTATACCTCTAACGGTTTGTGTACAGGGACCCCGGAAAATATTTCAAAGCATTGTGTTCTATGAAAGGCATTTCTATAAACCATATTTTCATACCCTTAATTTACAAAAATCTTAATGAAATTGAAATATGTTATTCAAGTTCACTATCGGATGTTTCCTGTATAAGATGGAGTAAATACCACCACTGATTCGTGTACAGGGACACACAAAAGTATTCCAAAGCATTGCGTTTTATGAGAAATATTTCTATAAACTAAATTTTAATAACTTTACTTTGCACGAAGATTTATGAAATTGAAATATGTTATTTATAAGCACAAAAGAAAATGCTTTGTATAGAATAAAGCATGATTAGCATTAGATTTACAGGGTGACACAAAAAATTTCAGTTATATAAAGAGCTATTAATAAATATCTGCTAAAAGTGTACTTTCATTTACATTAAGCGTTTTTAACACTTTCTAACATTTTTAACACTTCCCAACAAGGTTGAAATGTGTTAATGACTTCGGTTTATCTGTCTGTCTGTCTGTCCGTCCGTCCGCGCTCTAACTCCCGTAAATATTTGTGGAATTTCTTGAAACTGATATATGTTATTCAAATTCACTATCGCATGTTCCCTATTGAAAATGGAGTTTATACCTTTACTGGTTTGTGTACAGAGACACCATAAAATATTTCAAAGCATTGTGTTCTATGAGAGGTATTTTTATAAATCATATTTTCATACCTTTACTGTGCACATATCTTAATGAAATTGAAATATGTTATTCCAGTTCACTATGGAATGTTTCCTGTATAAAATGGATTAAATACCACCACTAATTTATACACAGGTACACAGGGGCACCCGAAAGTATTTCAAAGCATTGTGTTCTATGAGAGGCATTTCTATAAACCATATTTTCATACCCTTACTGTACACAAATCTTAATGAAATTGAAATATGTTATTCAAGTTCACGATCGGATATTTCCTATATAAAATGGAGTAAATACCACCACTGATTTGTGTACAGGGACACTCAAAATATTCCAAAGCATTGCATTCTAGGAGAGATATTTCTATAAATCAAATTTTAATAACTTTACTTTCCCCGAAGTTTTAGGAAATTGAAATATGTTATTTATATGCACAAAAGAATGCTTTATATAGAATATAGCATGATTAGCATTAGATTTACAGGGTTACACAAAAATATTCTGGTATAATAAGAGCTATTAATAAAAATTTGCTAGAATTCTACTTTCGTTTACATTAAGCGTTTTTAACACTTTCTAACATTTTTTAAGTGTGAATATGATATCAGTTTGTTTATCTATCCGTCTGTCCGTCTGCCCGCGCTCTAACTCCCGTAAATATTTATGGAATTTTTTGAAACTGATATATGTTATTCAAGTTCACTATCGGATGTCCCCTATTGAAAATGGAGTGTATACCCCTACTGGTTTGTGTACAGGAACACCCGAAAGTATTTCAAAGAATTGTGTTCTATGAGAGGTATTTCTATAAACCATATTTTCATACCTTTACATACTGTACAATATCTTCATGAAATTGAAATATGTTATTCAATTTCACGATTAGATGTTTTCAGTATAAAATATATTACATACCACCACTAGTTTATCTATAGGGACACTCAAAAGTACTCAAAAGCATTGCGTTCTTTGTGAGATTTTTCTATAAATCAAATTTTAATAACTTTACTTACCACGAAGTTTTAGGAAATTGAAATATGTTATTTATATGCAGAAAAGAATGCTTTGCATTGAATATAAAATGGTTATCATTAGATTTACAGGGTGACACGAAAATATTCAGTTATATTAAGAGCTATTGATAAAAAATTGCTAAAATTGTAGTTTCGTTTACATTAAGCATATTTGACACTTTCTATCATTTTTTTAGTGTGAATATAATTTCAATTTGTGTATCTGTCTGACTGTTCTTCTGTTCTTCTGTCTGTATCTCTGTCTGTTTTTCTGCACTCTAATTCCCGTAAATATTTATGGAATTTCTTTAAACCGATGTATTTTATTCAAGTTCACTATCGGATGTTCTCAATTAAAAATGGAGTGAATACCTCCTCTGGTTTGTGTACAGGGACACCCAAAAGTATTCCAAAGCACTGTTTTCTACGAGAGGAGTTTCTTAAACAATATTTTAATACCTTTAATATATAGAAACTTTAATGAAATTTTAATGTGTTATTCAATTCCCTATCGGAAGTTTCCTATGTAAAATAGAGTAAATTTCTAAATGGTTTGAGTACAGGGGCACTTCAAAGTATTCCAAAGCATTGTGTTTTATGAGAGTTATTTTTATAAACCAAATTTTAATAATTTTATTTTCCACAAAGCTTAATGCAATTGAAATGTATTATGCACAAAAGAGTGCTTTCTATGTTCTAGATTTACAGGGCCACAAAAATATAATCAGTTACATTAAGAGCTATTAATAAAAAATTGCTGGAATTGCACTTTTGTTTTCATGAGCGTTTTAACACTTTATAATAATTTTAGTGGGAACATGATTTCAATTTTTGCATCTGTCTGTCCGATTGTTTACCTTTCTATCTGTTTGTCTCCGGCTCCTATCATCCGTGAATATTTTGAGAATTTTAAATAATGATACACTCAAGTTCCCTATGGAATGTTCCCTATTTAAAATGTCATTAATAGGTCCCGTACAACTAGTTTGTTTACAAGGACAACAATAACAACAATAAAAAAAATCAATGTATTACGTTTTAGGACAAAATTTTTAAAAGTTATATTTAAAAAATTTCTACTATAAAAATCATAAAAACATTGACGTGTATTATTAATATTCTAAAATATTGTTTTGTATAGAAGATGATATGACTAACTTTCAGATTTACAGGGCTACACTAAAATATTCATATATTAAAAGCTGTAATTTTAATTTAACGGCTGCATTTTCTTTCGCGTTAAGCCTTTTTAACACTTTCCAAAATGCCTAAGAGTAATTTTAAAATCAATTAGTCTATCTCTATGTTTTTCTGTCCTTCTGTCTGTTGTGTGATAACGTAGGCAAAGAATATTAAAAGTTGTTCGATACAACAATTGCGTACAGTTGGAAAGTGTTACTAATCAATGCGTACTGCATGATTTTTCTTTCTTGTTTTTAATTTAACAAATAAAATTTATGAATAATTTATGTACTAAAAGGGAATTTTCAAATTCAATTTTTTTCTTTTCCTTTATACATTCTCGTATACATGGTGTAGAGAAAGAATTGTTTTTGAGTCAAATTTCCAAAAATTACTTTTTGTTATATTTGTACGTTTTCATATTCTCTGAATTCAAAAATCTTGTTTTTAGCGGTTGGTCTCTGTCTCTCTCTCTCTCTCTCTCTCTCTGTGTGTGTGTTATTAGAATATCTCAAGAACAAATAGTAGCAGAAAATCCAAATTCGATATTCTAAATCCGTATCATATTGCGGTGCTACACTAAAGTATTCGTTGCGATCAGACAATTTTTTGTTTACAGGGTCATCCAAGAGAATTCAAATACATTACGTCTGTGAGCGAAATTTCTCATATGTACAGTGTGACATCTATAGGCTGCCCTAAACAAAATGAAAAGAACATATTTTTATACGCATAAAAGCATGTTTTATGTAGATTGTGGTATAACTATCATTCATCATTCATTTACAGTGTTACCCAGAGTATTTTAGTATATTGGAGCTATACTTGGAAATTGCTGGAAGTGTATTTAAATCTGTGTTACTTGTTTTACATATAACACTATGTTTACGTACACAAAGTCATGTGTATATAGTTTATAGATAGTACACAGGGCTACCCAAAATTAAGGTAAACTTTTTTTATTAAATGTAATTGGCGTAAGTGCTTTGCTGCATTTTTTTTTCTTCCGAAGAACACTGCTGACACAGAACGGAAAATTAATTTATCATACCCATACTGTAAACAAAGTAGTTTTTGGAGAGCGATTTTTTTTCTGTATAATATCACGTTTTGAGGACTCCTGAGTACGAAAGAAAAATTTTTAGTGGTTGATCTGTATATATATATGAATTATCAGCATAATTTAACAACAAATAATCTGGTGTGCCACTCACACGACTTTTTCTTACCCTGAAATTTAATACCATAAATACTGGTTGGAAATTAAGAGGTAACATAAAGAGTACTTTTATGTAAAACTATGTTAAAATAATTCAAATTAGGCTTCGGAAGAGATTTATATGATAATTAGTTCTTTGTGAGGGGGGCTACCACTCCCCTCATCCCTCCGCTTCATTAATGCACCTACATTTATATAGAATTTAAATCTGTTATTAAAATTAAAAGTTCACTTAAAATTATTCAGACAACTTTCACATGCAACATTCCTTGAAACTTATCGGCCTTAATCAAACTTTTCCAGCAACAAATTTATATTAATTTGAAAAAACAACTTTTAAATCTCCTGAATTTATTCGTTTCCTGAAATTATTCGACACAGGCAATATCAAACTTTAAAAAATTTGACTTTGGTAATAAGGAAGCCTCAAAACGTGTAAATATACAAAAAACAAGCGATGCATATTTAGCTTAAAAACATACATTATTTATCATATGTCTATGAGGAATTCATTTCCATTCTTGAGCAGCTTTCCTGGACATGGTAAAATATTATAGTAAAGCACTTTCACTAACAATAAAAAAGAATATTATCGCTTAAATATTTGTAACCCTGTATATCTTTTGAAGAACATGTACAAACCACAACGTGCACTTAAATATAAACCTATAGTAATAATATACTGCACAACCTAAATGCACTTCTATCAATTTTCAACTATTGTCGTATTAAAATCTAGTTATTTTGTGTAGCCCTGTAAATGAACAGTGAATGATTTCCCTGCCATATTCTACATGAGGCATGTTTTTATGCATATAAAAAATATATATTAATTTCATTTGGTTTAGTGCAGTCTATAGGTGTTAAACACTACTTACCTGCATTTTCCCCCAGAGATGTAATGTATTTGAATATTCTTGAGTGTCCCTGTACACAAACCATTTGCTTCATCTCAACGAAAAGCTTAGTGTAGCATCCCTATATGATACACATTTAGAATACCAAGTTTGGAATATCTGCTTCTCAAAACGTGTAAATATAACAAAAACTTACTTTCGAAAATTTGACCGGAAAACAATACTTTCTCTACATTATGGGTATGAGAAAGTAATAACCACAGGAAATGCGAATTTGGTACTTTGGATTCCATATCTAGTTGCTACTTGTAAAGTTGATCAAGGTTTGCAAGTTTCAAGGAAATTGATAACAGACTTAATTTTTGTATTGATAAATACAGGCACTATAATTAAACGGGAGTTGAGAAGGACGGTAACTCCCCTGACATAGAATTATACATCTATACCCTATCAAATTCTATACAAAACATTATTTTAGAATATTAACAATAAATATGAATTTCTTTATGATTTTTACAGTATAAAGTTATTTAAATGTAATTTATAAGAATATCTGTCCCAAAACGCAAAACATTGGCATTTTTTGTGCGTTCCTGTACATAAACCAATTGCAGAGGATTAATTAATGCCATTTTAAAAAGGAAAAATCATATAGTAAACCTAAATAACATGTATCATTTCTTAAAATTTCTGAAAATGTTTACAGACGCTGGGGGCAGGCAGACGGACAGTCAGACAAAAAAATATGCAAATTGAAATCATATTCACAGTTAAAAATTGTTAGAAAATGTTTATTGTAAACGAAAATGCAATTCCAGGAAATGTCCAATAATAACCCTTAACGTAACTGAATGTTTTTGTGTGCCCTGTAAATCTATTGCTAATCGTACTGTACACTATAGAGAGCATTCTTTTGTGCATATGAATAACATATTTCAATTTCATAAGATTTATGCAAAGTAAATAAGATTTGGTTATAGAAATATCTTCACATAGAACGCAATGCTGTGGAATACTTTCGGGTGTCCGTGTGCACAAGCTTGCAGAGGTATTCACTCCAATTTCAATAAGGAACATCCGATAGTGAACTCAAATAACATATATCAGTTTCTGGAAATTCTATGAATATTCACGGGAGTTAGAGCGCGGACACACGGAAAGACGGATGGACAGAGAGACAAATTGAGGTCATTAACACTTTTTAAACCTTGCTGGAATTGTTAAAGAGCCGAAGTCATTAAATTTTTCAACCATGATGGAAAGTGGTAAAAATAAAGCGCGAAAATTTCACACGGTTTCGCTAGTATTTTAATTTTTTTCCTCTCTTAACGTGTTTTAATTTACAGGTGACCCCCTAAGAAATTGAACTATTAAATTTTTTAACAATGCGAAACAAGAAAGAAAAATCATGCAGTAAGCATTGATTAGTAACACTTTCCAACTGTACGTAATTGTTGTATCGAATAACTTTTAATATTCTTTGCCTACGTTATCACACAACAGACAGAAGGACTGAAAAATATACAGATAGACTAATTGATTTTAAAATTACTTTTAGGCGTTTTGGAAAGTGTTAAAAAGGCTTAACGCAAAAGAAAATGCAGCCATTAGATTATAACTACAACTTTTGATCTCTCTGAATATTTTAGTGTAGCCCTGTAAATCAGAAAGTTATTCATATCATATTCTATACAAAACATTATTTTAGAATATTAAAATACGTTTCATTATATTTATGATTTTTACAATAGAAAGATTTTTAAATATAACTTTTAAAAAATTCTGTCCTAAAACGTAATGCATTGGCATATTTTTTTTTTTTTTTTTTTTTTTTTTTGTCCCAGTAAACAAACTAGTTACACAGGACCTATTAATGTCATTTTAAATGGTGAACATTCTATAAGGAAAATATTTATAAAAATAACACTCATAGAACACAATGCTTTCGAATGCTTTTGGGTGTCCCTGTACACAAACCAGAAGAGATATTCACTCCATTTTCAATATGGAACATCCGATAATGGACTTCAATAAAATATATCAGTTTCGAGAAATTCCATAAATATTTACTGGAGTTAGAGCGCGGACAGACAGACAGACAGATGGACAGATACGCAAACTGAAATCATATTCACACTTAAAAATGCTAGAAAGTGTTAAAAACGCTTAATGTAAACGAAAGTACAATTCTAGCAATTTTTTATTAATTGCTCTTAATATAAATGGATAGTTTTGTGTCACCCTGTAAATCTAATGCTAATCATGCTATATTCTATGCAAAGCATTTTTTGGTGCATATAAATAACATATTTCAATTTCCTGAAACTTCGTAGAAAGTAAAGTTAATAAAATTTTATTTATAGAAATATTTCTCATAGAACGCAATGCTTTGGAATACTTTTAAGTGTCCCTGTACATAAATCGGCGGTGGTATTTCCTCCATTTTATACAGGAAACATCCAATAGTGAACTTGAATAACATATTTCAATTTAATTGAGATATGTCTATAGTAAAGGTATGAAAATATGGTTTATAGAAATACCTCTCACAGAACACAATGCTTTGAAATACTTTCAGGTGTCCCTGTACACAAACCAGTAGAGGTATAAACTCCATTTTCTATAGGGAACGTCCTATTAGTGAACTTGAATAACATATATCAGTTTCAAGAAATTCCATAAATATTTACGGGAGTTAGAGCGCGGACAGACAGACGGACGGACAGAGAGACAGACAGACGGACTTACATAGACAGACAGACCGACAGATAGACAGACAAACCGAAGTCATAAACACTATTCAACCTTGTTGGAAAATGTTAATATTGTAAATTTGCATTAAGTTCTTAAAACTGTTGATTTCACGTGTTTGAATGATTTTAGTTGCTATTTTAAAATAAAGGATCTTTTTTTAATTTTTCTCATCTCATAGATAACCCCCTAAAATGAGCCCATTGGAGTCGAAAAATAGATGCCAAAATTGAAAAAAAAGTGGTGTAAGTCATCATTTTTAAATTGCAATAACTCAGCGCGATTTTGACTTAGAGAGATGATTTTTTTTTTATTTTGCTTTTTAGAGCAAGGAGAATATTTTTCTAAATATAAGTCACATGATAGGAGGGGCCGTATAAAAATTAAATTTCGTATTTAATATGTATACAGCCCCTTATACAAAAAAATCCTATATCTGAAATCTACTCTTAATTTGTACTAATTTTGTAATTGGATGTATTTTTCTATCTTTCTTAGTTTACGAGATAATCGCTGTAACATCTATTTTGAATCACCCGGTATATATATATATATATATATATATATATATATATGTGTGTGTGTGTGTGTGTGTGTATATATATATACATATACATCAATATATTTCAATTTAGTAAAAACGGTTGCGAAATGAAATAAATAATGTATTATTTCCCAATCGTTTTCTAGTTATGGAGAACTAAGCTAATCGTCAAAAATTTCAACCTCTGTTTTTTTTTTTTTTTTTTTTTTTTTTTTTTTTTTTTGTTGCACGTTTTGAGATTTAAAGAATCCAAATATCACAAAATAGGTACGGCCTTCTTCTGCAGGGTATCATTGTGTTAGTCTCTTAGTTTGTGTTAGTTTGTTAGTCTGTGTGTACGATATTTCAAGGACAAGTAATCGCAGAGAAGAGGAACTAGTTTAAAATATCATTTTTAACACTACAATAAAAAACTATTGAGTTGGAACATTGTAATTAAACAACGTCGAGTAAGTTATTCGGACTTTACGATTTCCTTTCAATGGGTCATAATAGCGCAAAACGTGCAATAAAAATAATATATATATATATTTTACTGTAGAGATGTCAGACAACTTTAAAATATCAGTTATGATCCGTGCACGAACATAATTAACGATAAAAATTCAACATTGAAATTTTTGTAACTTATTTCAAATTACTAATTTCTCAGCATGAGACAATGGGGAAAATTTTCGCTTAAACGTACACTTTGAGGGATATTTTCATTATATAGATGGCAGACGAGATTTAAAATACCATTTTGGATATTAGCATGAACGTTCTTCATTATAAAATTATTAATTAGAAAAATATATATACAATTTTTTAACATAACAGAATATATATTTTTTTATATATACTTGCATCACTGAGATCGTTGAATTCGAAATACTATGGAATTGAATGAAAACTTAAATATAAAACATACCCGAATAAAATTAACCAGCAAATCTGAATAAGATAAATGTATCAAATTAAACGGTGGGTTGTCTATAAGGTGGTTCTTTTCAATCTGTCATCGTGTCTAGCGATCAGTTAAATTCATTTCTCTTAGCATGGATATAATATGCCATATAGTAGAAATGTATGCAAAAGTTTTTATGATGGTGAACTGTGCAGAATTTACGTATGCCAACTTTTTTTATTATTATTAATTTATCTTATTATAACCCATATTTATTATTAATCTAATGTATTATTTAATAATTCATAAATTAATGCTTTTCTTTAAATTGCAGAACACTTCAATGTATTTTAACCGGCATTTAAAGATGAACAATATTCAGTGTATGTGAATTCTTAATTGTTTACAATAGTGACTTCTATATACACGTTAACGGCCTTTTTTTGGCTGTTATATATATATATATATATATATATATATGTATGTGTGTATGTATAAGACGTCATTTGAGAAGGAAAGGATACGCATCGGTATAGACCTGCAATACCATCAGCGTATATAGCCCACAAAATATTCGTAAAGACATTATCTGTTTATTTTAAAATATATTTTATTATACTTTTCTCAAAATATTTTATATATATATATTTTTAGTTGTAGTATCGAATTCTGAAATAGCATTTACAACTCACAAAACAACAAATTACAACCTTACAAAAATTTGGATGTTGAAGTTTATCACCAAAGAAAATATAGCCTAATTAATGTTACACATACATGATCTAAATTTATAACCATTTCTATAAATAAAAAACAACCCCCCCCCTTTTTTTTATATATATACTTTTATTTGGAGAAACCAAGATGTAGTGGATGCTGAAATTCCTTCCAAAACGATCTTTGAAATGCAATTTCAAGGTTGTTTGAGGGAGTGTCAGATATTGTGTAATTTTTATTAAGTTTTCACAGTGGAATATATTTTTAAAGTAATTTTCCTCCATATAATTACGATTAAATAAGAAGGCAAATACTCTAAAAATAGTCTGGTGTGTCATTCACACGACATTCTCTTACCCTTAGATTTAATATTATAAATACTGATTGGAAACTAAGGGATAAGATAACGAGTACCGTTATATAAACCTATGTTAAAACAATTCAAAGTAAGCTTCAGAACAATTTTATCTGATAAATCCCTCCAACTCCCCGTTTTATTATCATGCCTACATTCATAGATAAATTAAATTTGTTATTAAATTCATAAGTTCAATTAAAATTATTCATAAAACTTTTACAAGCAATAATACTTCAAACCTATCAATCTTAATCAAACGTTTCTAGTAAAAAATGTATTAATTTCAAAATACACTATTTGAATCGCCTGAAGTTATTTATTTTTAATTTACTCTAAGAGACACAGACAAAGATATAATGTTAAACACTTGACTTCAGTAAACATCAAATTATATAAATATATATATATATATATATATATATATATATATATATAACTGATGAATATTTAGCTTAATAAAATACATCATTTACCATTTGGCTATGATGAATAAATTTCAATTTATGTGCAGCTTTTCTGAACAGGGTAAAATATTATAGTAAAGCATTTGCACTAACAATAAAAAATAATGTTACAGATTAAATATTGGCAATCTTGTATATCTTCTGAAGATTATGTACACAACATATGGTACAAACAAATATAATCCTGTATTAATAACACATGGCACAATCTGAAATACTCTTTCATCAGTTTTCAAAAATCGTCGCACTATAATCTAGATCTTTTGTGTAGCCGTATAAACGAACAGTGAGTGTTTTTCATACCAAATTCACAGAAAACATGTTTTTAGGCCTATAAAAAAAATATATTCGTTTCATTTGGTTTAGTGCTACCTGTATACGTTTAAACGTTACTTTCCTGCAATTTGCCCCATAGACGTAATGTATTTGAATTATCTTGGGTGTAACTGTATACACACGATTTGCTTGATCTCAACGAAAAGTTTCGTATAGCATTCCTATATGATACACATTTAGAATACAAAGTTTGGACTTTCTGTTATTATTTGTTCTTGAGATATGCTGATAATAGACAGACAGATAATGCACACAGGCAGACCAACCGCTCAAACATGTTTTTGGTATTCAATTGACCTTAAAACGTTTATATGTAACAAAAAAACGATTCGGAAAATTTGACACAAAACCAACACTTTCTCTATCATATATATGGGTAAGAGAAAGTAAATAGACTGGTGGAAAAAAAAAGCGATGCTAACAGTTTTATGGAATAATAATTAGATTGCTAGCAGAATTATTAAATTATTCCATATTCAATTTACTTTTTTTTCTTTTTTTTTTTTCTTTTTTTCTTTTTCTTTTTTTTGTTGTTTTTCTTTTTTAAAAAGGAAGTATTTTCCTATTTATTAAAAGAAGGAAGAAAAATAAGTTTCGTTTTGCATCGTAGAAAAGTCGTAATGATATGACGCAAGTGGAAAATGTAGCTCGGAACTTAAAATTTACATTTAAAGGAACCTTTTTTCTGTTTGCAAATATGCATATTTTACTATAATTTTAGATGAAAAGACATTTACCTCATATATTTTTACGATACATTGTTTGTGTTTAAAATCGATAAAATAAATTTATACTTTAATGAAGAGCTGGGATGGAGATATCTAAAGTAGGAAGCGGCCATGACGTACAGCGTAGCAGGTTCACTCAGCTCCGTAAAATGTAGCATGAAGTCATTTTCCATTTAGAAAAATTACATTTCTTTATTACTCTTATAAGATATATATAATGTATTTTTGAACACAAACGAATGAGTAGATTCGCAAACATTCATGATGAAGAATTTCAGTTTATTAATCAGAGAGACATCGAATGAAGAATGGAAGCCATTTTGATATACTTTTCTAAACCGAAAGCATTTCGACATTTTTTTGACTCAAAGATAAAAAAAATAACATCTTTACAGAAAGACAGACAGCAAGCTAATTAATTTATTTCGCCAAATCTCATTGGCATCCAAAATCAAGTTGGCTGAACACATTTTAAATTTTATATCTGGTAAACCTAAATAATAGTTAAAGGATTGGCTAAAAATTAAATTACGTCATATGATGTGATTAAATTTTGTCAGGTGTTCAGAATTTGGCTAAAAGTGCAAAATCAATTGATAAAAAATATTAGAAATTATTTTCAGCTATGATGATTCAACGGAATCTATAAACGTTTGATTGGAGACAGGAAGCTACAATAAAAAAAAATCGTCTGCGGTTTTAAAGCATAAAATGAATGGGTTTCTCTTTCTTTGATATTTTATTTAATTATTACTTGATGAGATTTAGAGCAGGAAAAGAACAATAAATTATATGAAATTACAGATTAATGAAATAGAAATAAAAATAAAATAGCATAAGCGAAATAAACAAAATTGTATTAAATTCTTTTAGGATAAGAAATATAATGTTTGCTTGTATTATAAATAAATAAATAAAATGTAATTTATATTATTATTTTATTTTAAAAAAAGATATGTGATGTTTTTCAACACCACATATTTCTCCCCGTCGACCGAAAAAAATGGGTTCAGCCATTACATCGTCTATGATATGAAAACTCAGCAAAAATTAAAATTAAATCAAATTATTTCCAATCTTGTAAAATAGATTGATTACAAAACAAAAAAACGAATGGCTTCCAATACAAATAAAATACGTACATTCTTATATTATTAATAGAAAACCCAGTATGCATACTTAAAAAAAATAATATTCTTATACAATATTAAAATACAAATACAGGAAATAAGGATATTGTAAGGTGATGTTATATAATGTGGTATGGCCATAAATCTGTGTACACTAAAGTCTTTAGAATATATCCACAAACAAAATGAGCTCAAGTCCTTTGATTTAAAATCATAATAATTCAGTCATCATATACTTATCAGTTCGTGGTAAGATGCTGAAGTCAGTAAATTTTTATGTTGACATGCATGGCGAGAAACTTTGACGAGTCCATTTCAGTTCAGAGAGGACAAGAATTCGTTGTAATAAATACATAGTTCAAATGTATAAGCACTCTGAATATGAAAGTTTGACAAAATAAAAATCAAGTATATTTATATGTATGAAACATATAGTGAGTCTTTTATATCCAGTAAAAGGTTTAAACAAATAATAGATGTTGAAAGAAAGTAATAATAACACATATTTTTATTTATTCATTTTTTTTAATAGGTAATTGGAATTGGAATATATGAGACATATGCATATGTGTATGACAAAAAAAAAAAAAATTACCTGCACCAAAAGTCTACGTAATTTTTTTTTTTATTATTATTAATTCCATTAGCACTTTTTTGAAATAAACAATATTATTCTAGTATGTTAACTATTGTTAAAATTCAATTATAAATAACACGTAAGTTAAAGAGATAGTGATAAAAGTGATATACACTGCTGTTGCAAGACAATGCAGCTTAGAATATAATTTCCTGGACCAGCCATTGATTATCCAAGCTGCGAAATTTCACAACAAATAAAAATCACAACAGGTTGATCAGGTCTGTTGCAATGAAAGTATACATCAAATTTATTTAATCTACCTTTAATCATTATAAATATTTAAAAATTTATACTGCGTAACTTTTAACCTAGGGAAAAATATTGATGAAAAATTACTTTCTGTTTCGTAAATTATATTGATGTGTATCATTGGAAATAATGAGATTCTTATTAAAATTAGAATTATTATAAATGTCAAATAAGTGATTATTACGTGGAGGTGCCAATAAAATTCTATCTATATGCACACGAAATGCCTTATCATCACTAGCATGTAACCGTTTAATTGAAAATGAAACAGGGGAATGTTTAACTGTGACAATGAAAGGACCTGTATATTTATGTTTAAATTTATCCATAGACTTCAGATACACAATATCTTTTGTGCAGATGCTTCTTAGTTTAGCTTTTCTTTGAAAATATTTATTTCTTTTTGATTGGGAATCTTGAATGTTATTGTACGCTTTTTTATAAATTTCTTGAAGGTCTTGCATTAATTTATAGATGTTTACATTAGAGTCCAGGTAAGTGTAATTATAATTTGAATTATAAGTGTCAAAAATTAGTGCCAGTTCTCTACCAAAATGTAGAAGATTGGGCGAGAATTGAGTGGAAGAATGCGTAGATCCATTGTAGAGAGATTTGTGTATATATAGTGCATTTTGAAATGAATGACCTTCTTCTAATAATATATTAATTGAATATTTAATTGATGTGTTTACACGTTCGCTAATAGAGTTCGATTGAGGATGAAAAGCAGACGAATGTATTATTTTTATGCCTAGAGTGTCATTAAATGTATTGTAAATTTGAGATGTATATTGTCGACCTAAATCTGATAGAATACATGCAGGGCGACCAAAGGTTGTAATGTATGAAAACAAACATTGAACTATTTTTGGAGAAGTAATATTAGATAACGGGTAAAGTTCTAAGTGTCTACTGAAATGATCAATTATTGTCAAGACGTATTGACCATTACTAAAAGGACCCACCAAGTCTGTGGAGATTGTATGATTTGGATGAGTGGGTGTATATGTTTTCTGTAATGGAGCAGGAGGTGTTTTGTGATGTTTCGCTTGTAAGCATTTAGTGCATGAAGAGACGAAATTGAGGGTATCAGTATAAATACCCCTCCAAAAATATCTTTTAGAAAGAAATTCATAGGTTTTAGCCAAACCGAAGTGAGATAAATGCGCGATGGACAATGCTTTCGCTTTTAAAGAATTTGGGACAATAATTAAATAACTGAATGAATTGTTATGAATATTCTCTTTCTTGAGCATTAATACTTTAGAATCAGGATTTATAAAGTAATTGGGAAAATTTTCTGACTTTCCGTTTTTTAAGATTTCTTCGTAAATTGTTTTTAATTCAGAATCCTTAATTTGTTCGGACACAAATGTTTGGTCTGAAATTTCTAGCAAGGGGTCTTTAGAGTTCGAATTTCCTGAAATCATATAATTAACATATTCTGAGCATTTGTTTTGATTATCATTACCAATTTTATCATTACTGTTAATTTCGAGTCTGTTTTGATTTTTATCAACATCAACTATTGGTAGTGGTTGTATGTCATTAATTAAGTTTGGATTATCTTTGAGATCCTCTTGA
Organism: Salticus scenicus; assembly: GCA_963930645.1. Classification (NCBI taxonomy): domain Eukaryota; kingdom Metazoa; phylum Arthropoda; class Arachnida; order Araneae; family Salticidae; genus Salticus; species Salticus scenicus. The sequence continues at coordinate 204,295,500 of OZ005650.1, read as the reverse complement.
TTGTTTTCAAAATTGCAACGTGATAAATAATCCGCTAAGATGTTCAAATTTCCAGGAATGTGTTTGAAAACGTAAGTATATTCAGATAAGTCCATTAACCATCGGGTGGTAACGTCAGCGGGATTGGTAGTTTTCTTATAATTTTCAAGGGGAGCACTATCTGACAAAATTACGAACTCACGATTATATAAATAGTATTTGAAGGCGGTGACAGTTTTATGAATTGCCATAAGTTCCAATTTTAACGCAGGATATTTCTTTTCAGAAGGTTTTAAAGATTTGGAAAAGTATGCTATAGGAAGTAATTTACCATTAAATTTTTGCATGAGTGCTCCTGAAATGGCTGTTTTTGATGCATCCGTGTTGACATAGAATGTTTTCTCCCAATCTGGAAGTCGAACCATTGGGGGAAGAAAGAATAATTTTTGAATTTTTTGAAAAATACTCCGATGTTTTTCTGTCCATTTGAATGTTGTTTTGGGTTTTGTGAGTTCCACAAGGGGTTGTGCAAGTTCTGAGAAAGATGGTAAAATCCATTTGTAAAAATTAGCAAGTCCAAGAATTTTTTTTAATTGTCGTTTTGTCGTTGGTGGTGGAAAGGAATTGATCTTTACGATGTTAGCGGTGATGGGTGAAATAGTATGGTTTTCAATATGGAAACCTAAATAATTAACTGCTGATTTATGGAATTCACACTTGGATGGGGATAATGTTAAATTATATTTGATAAGAATTTCTAACACTTTATTTACTTTTTCACAAGTCTCTTCAAATGAATTTGATCCAATAATCAGATCATCTTGATAAGCATATATGCCATTAATGTTTATCTCGTCGAGTATTGTGTCCATTAGAGACTGAAATATAGAACTGGCGTTCTTTAAACCAAAACAAACACGTTTGTATCGATAACTGCCAAAAATAGATGTAAATGTTAGCATATCTTGATATTTTTTAGGAAGGTCAATTTGGTGGTACGCTTGCATGAAATCCAACGAAGTAAAGTATTTGAATGACGAAAGATTTGATATAATATTTTGAATCTTAGGGAGAGGATATGAGGAACCTTGTATGATTGTATTGACCATTCTAAGGTCTAAAGCAAGTCTATAACGTTGTTTCTTTGAACCATCAGATTTTTTCTTTACTAGCAATATGGGACAAGCCCACTCGGAGCAATTACGCTCAATTATGCCAGCGTTTACTAATTCATTGATCTGTTCTTGGGCTTCCTTTTGTAAAGCTTGTGGAATCGGAAATGGAAGTGTTTTAATAGGGAAATCATTAATTAATTTTAGATTAGGAATTATTTTATCAGTATGTCCTAGAGTACTGAGAGATTTGGAAAAAGCAGCAAATTTGCTTAAAAATAAATTTTCTAGTGTGTTACGTTGATCAAGGGTTAAATGATTCAAACAAAAATCTTTACTTGATAAATCATTTTTACGTTTTAGTAATATATCCTCTGAAGCTTGAATTAAGTGGATATGGTCCTCAATATTTTGTATATTATTATTACTAGAGCAAGAGTCTTCAATTTTATCTAAATGTGGTTCTTTAATTTCATCAATTAAAAATAATTTGCCAATATGCATATTTTTATTCAGATGAATTGAATTTTTACCCTTATTTGAGATAAGTAACGTAAAAAGAGAATTATTATTTTCAGAATTAATTTCATTTTTGTAATTCGGTGATACAATAGAATCTAAAATTTCTATATCAGGATCCTTTAAGTTAGTACAAAATATGTAATTTTTTTCTTTTAACTTATTATTTGTTTTTGCAGTAATGTAGATATTTTCACCAGTTTGTATTATAACTTTCTTTAGAAGGTAAACATTCATATTATTATCGTCAGAGTTAACATTATATACATCTAATTTTTCATTTTGCGAATCAAATAAAGAACAAGTAAAGTCTAATTTTCCAATTCTCATGGAATTTTTCGAAAAGTCAATAGTGACATGATTTTCTTTAATGAAATCCATACCAAGTATTCCATGAAAATTAGAGTTATGTGGTATGTCAATAATATAGAAATTGTGTTGGAAAAACTTTTTTTCAATTTTGAAAGCTGCACGAATACATGAAGAAAATTCAACATAAGAATTGACCGTTTTAAGAGTAATAGACGAACCTAGTCTTTTATATTTTAAATTTGCTTTTAAATTATCAAATGTTGATTGGGCTAAAAGTGAACAACTACTTCCGGTATCAATAAGAAACTTTATATCATTATTGGCTAATTTAGCTTTTATTATAGGAAGTGTATGAGAATTTTTGTTTACATTAAATAAAATATGATCTTCAATATTATTTGCGTAATTCTCATTGTTGTGACTTGGAATATACTCTGTATTATCAATATTAAGATTACACCTTTGAAATGTTTGGGTAGCTTTGTTATCTGCTACAGTAATATTAGCAACAGTTTGAGATCCAACTGAATTTACAAGTCTAGTATGTGAAACTTTTGGAAGAGAATTTGAAGATGACACATTTGTGACTTTATGTTCATTCGCTGATGAGACCCTTAGTTTTCGAGATATGGCAGCATCAGCATCTCCATACCTCTTTTCTAGTTTAAATTACGGTTTTCATAATTACGTGTTTTATAAGTTAAATTATCTCTATTTCTCCATTTATAACAATTTAAAGCAACGTGACCATGTTTGGAACAAAGTTGACAAATCAAATTATTTCTAGAAAAGTTTCTTCTAGTGGAAGAACGAAAATTGGTCTGTCTAGTTTTATAATTATTTCTATAATTTCTTTGATCAAATTTGGGTCTGCTTGACTGAACTACGTGCAAAGATTCATTATGGGAGGGTGGATTGTTGTTTGTAAGTGAAATGCTATTAATTTTCCCAGATAAATCTTTCAATGTGTTTAATATTACAGAGTCATTTTTATTATCACAAGAAAGAATAGTCTTAGTATTAGTAGTGTTGTTGAAAGAATCATATATTTCGGATAATGTCTGAGCACGTTCAACTGCCTTATTATAGTCTCTTATGTTTTCCTCCATTAACTTAATTTTAATATTTGATGGTACACACTCTAAAAATTTCGGAAGTTTAATGTTATCAAGGGATTGTTTGTCTTTAAGGTCAGGGAAAGCCTTAGGTACAGCAACATTTACACGATGGGCGAAATTTTTAATAGACTCTCCCGGCAAAATTTTTAAATTATGAAATTCTGATATTCCAGTGTTATATGACGATTCCTTGAAAAACTTACAGAAATTTTCCTCGATAAATTTAAGATCTGTCGAGTTATATAGTGTTTCATTTTCAATAAAGTATGCTAACGCAGCATCACGAAGTTTTTCTTTCATTACATGTAATGTCGCGTCATTTGTTAGTTTATTTAACATGGCAAAGGATCTTAATTGATCGAAGAAAAATTTGACAAATCTCGCGTCCCCATCGAAATTAGGAACGGAGCAAAACGCGTTTCGATTCTGTGCCATGTTTTTCAAATATAAAAATGTTAACCAAGTTAAATAAAAATAATATGCATAAGAATTCAATTGAATATCATATAAACAAATAAGTTACCAAGACACTTAAAAATGAATAAAATTGTTAAATACTTTCTTTTTTTAATTACGCCTGCAAAAGTTGGATGATAAAGTTTCAAGATTAATAAAAATATGTAGAAATTATTTGTAATGTTTTCCTGTATAACATTATAGCTTGCAACCATGAAATTGGCTTACATACGTCTTGTTGTATATATATATTATAGATATATTTAACAATATATAATGAATAATACTAAAAATGTATATATATGCAAATTAAAATAATTGTCAAGATATATTAAATTGTAAACACAAAAATCAAAGTATGAAAAAAAATCAAAAAAAAAAAATATTTTATGCAGTATGATGAAAAGAAAAAAAAAGTATCACTATGATCTGGTATTTAATTTCACAAATGAAATAAATCTTTACTTGAATATCCAAAAACTAGATATTTCAAAAATAATATAAGCAAATTTTGATCATTTATATAACTTTTTAACTGTTCTTAAAAATTGAAATGAAAAGTTAAAGTAGAATATAATACTCATATGAAGAATAAAAGATTTTACCTGTAAGTAAAAATTTATATATAAAGTTTAAATAAATGTCAATATTTAAGAAAAATGTACGAAAAGTTCTTATTGTCAATATTTAAGAAAAAAAATAATGTGAGAAATGTTTCTTTTTATTGGCTCAATAAAATAATTCGAAAGGAAACTTACCCTGTTTCCGAATCTTCTTTTAGCTAAAACAAAAATATATATAGATATAAATTTATTTATTTACGGTATTTTATTTATTCTTTTATTTAAAACTGTAAGGCTCTTCTCCTGTATGAGTGCGCGAGAAAAAAAAATCAACGTAGAAATTTAATTGCATACATTCTAGAAAGACGACCCATATTTGGCAATTCTCCTTGCACCGATGAATCAACGATCATTTAATACCGAACGGTAAATGCATAAGACGGTCACAAATTGCGAACATTGCAGACTGTAGAGAGGATGCTATTCAATGAAACCGTAGAAAGTCCACCGGCATGGCATCACACAATATCGGCGATAAGAATCGGTACCGTAGACACCAAGCAATCTCTCTTTTTTTTAAAAAAAAAAAAAAATCACAGATGACATCCTGCAGCACACTAGCCTTTAGTAAAGATGAAGAACAAATCGGTAAATTCGGTGCTGTTCACCGTAACGTAGTTAATCTCTTTTTGGATCATCACCGGGGCAGCTGTTTTAAAAACATAACAGTCTTCAACAACGCAAAACGTCACATTCATGAATTAATCAGGATGTGTAGAATGATTAACGTAGTCGATATCACGCCGATATTAGGTGACTAAGCAGAGATCCGTTAAACAGAAATTCGAGCTTATATTCGTTATATAGTAGTTCAATTTCGATGCACAAATTTTTCAAGACGAAAAAATTTTGGATATCCGGATATATTATCCGGCCTGAGTCTGGCACCACATATATTTAATGAAGAGCTGGGATGGAGATATCTAAAGTAGGAAGCGGCCATGACGTACAGCGTAGCAGGTTCACTCAGCTCCGTAAAATGTAGCATGAAGTCATTTTCCATTTAGAAAAATTACATTTCTTTATTACTCTTATAAGATATATATAATGTATTTTTGAACACAAACGAATGAGTAGATTCGCAAACATTCATGATGAAGAATTTCAGTTTATTAATCAGAGAGACATCGAATGAAGAATGGAAGCCATTTTGATATACTTTTCTAAACCGAAAGCATTTCGACATTTTTTTGACTCAAAGATAAAAAAAATAACATCTTTACAGAAAGACAGACAGCAAGCTAATTAATTTATTTCGCCAAATCTCATTGGCATCCAAAATCAAGTTGGCTGAACACATTTTAAATTTTATATCTGGTAAACCTAAATAATAGTTAAAGGATTGGCTAAAAATTAAATTACGTCATATGATGTGATTAAATTTTGTCAGGTGTTCAGAATTTGGCTAAAAGTGCAAAATCAATTGATAAAAAATATTAGAAATTATTTTCAGCTATGATGATTCAACGGAATCTATAAACGTTTGATTGGAGACAGGAAGCTACAATAAAAAAAAATCGTCTGCGGTTTTAAAGCATAAAATGAATGGGTTTCTCTTTCTTTGATATTTTATTTAATTATTACTTGATGAGATTTAGAGCAGGAAAAGAACAATAAATTATATGAAATTACAGATTAATGAAATAGAAATAAAAATAAAATAGCATAAGCGAAATAAACAAAATTGTATTAAATTCTTTTAGGATAAGAAATATAATGTTTGCTTGTATTATAAATAAATAAATAAAATGTAATTTATATTATTATTTTATTTTAAAAAAGGATATGTGATGTTTTTCAACATCACATATACGTATATATGTTTTAGGATATTTAACTAATTTCAATAGAAAACAATAATATTTTTTAAATATATTTAAGAAATCTGCATATATTTTCGCAAAAAACTTTTTTACTTGTTCTTTTAATTTTTAAATGCACAACATTTTTTCAATCAACATTTTTTTTCTTTTTTCTAAAAAAGGATTAAACAAACAGAATGTCACTAGATTTATTATTTAATAACGACTATTTTAATAATATCTTTGTTTATTTTCATCGCAAAAATAAAATGTTTATACGAAAAAAAAAAAAAAAAAAAAAAAAAAAAAAATGAAATGAAATGAAATGAAATATTGTGGTGACTTTTTACAAAATACAAATCAATTTAATATCCACTTACATAATCAGTGATTTTTTTTTTCTTTATTGATAATTACTAAAAGATTTGTAATAATTTCTCATTGATTGAGACAGAGATAAGAAAAAATGTTATTTTACTCTAAAGGTTTTTTTTCTAAAAATGTAACTAATTAGTAACAATCAAGTTATACCAGGTGTATAAACTTAAATCCGCTGTTTGCGTATAGATGGCGCTAGTGAGTGTATTAACAGCGGACATTTAAATGTCTTATTGTTTTTGTATTAGTTTGACGTCTGTTCACATAAATCAGTGCAAATCGTTAGTGATTTCATATAAAAACATTAATTTTTCTTCGTGTAAACATGTCTTGTTTTGTACCAAAAAAAAAGAGCATATGCGGGAAGCTCTGCTTTTCTGCTTCAATTTGAAGAAATCAGCTGCCGAATCGCATAGAATGCTTGTGGAAGCTTATGGTGACAGTGCTTTGTCAGAAACAACTTGCAGAGACTGGTTTCGTCGGTTCAAAAATGGCTATTTTGACTTAATGACAAAGAGCGTGGAAATCGGCCCCGAAAGTTTGACGACCATGAATTACAGGCTCTTTTGGACGAAGATGATACCCAATCGCAAAAAATGCTTGCCGAGAAGTTCGGTGTCACTCAACCAGCCATTTCTATCCGTCTACATGCCATGGGAAAGGCCTTATTATCAACAAAGACATGACAATTTGATTTTTCTTCATGATAACGCGCCAGCACACACGTCAACATTGGTCCAAAATTATCTCAAAACACTAAACTGGGAGGTGTTACCCCATCCCGCTTAATTCACCAGACCTGGCCCCTTCTGATTATCACCTGTTTTCATCAATGGGCCATGCACTCGCCGAACAGCACTTCGTTTCTTACGAAGACGTTCGAAAATGGCTGGACGAGTGGTTTGCCTCAAAAGATAAGGAATTCTTTTGGCGTGGATTTCACCAATTGCCCGAAAGATGGGAGAAATGTATAGTTAGCGAGGGAAACTATTTTGAATAAAATTTTTTTTTGTTTTATATAAAAAATAAATGTGTTTTTATTACTAAAAAACAGCGGATTTAAGCTTATACACCTGGTATAATTATGTTCCTAACAAAATAAATGAACATTTTTCAGATACTTTTCGTTTTTATCAGAAAACTTATAAAAGAAAAAATAAAATAAAAAGATCTATTTACATCCACAAGAATTATATATATATATATTTATAAATAAATGAATAAGTAAAAAATCCCATGCATCATGCATATTAAATAGAGATCTTATTTAAAAAGAGTGCAAAATCACTCATTGATAATAAATAACAGGATCTAGCAATATCAGTCTGTAATAATAATAATAATAAAAGTTTATTTAAAAGTAGAGGGAGAAGTTACTGAATTACAATGAATTAGAAACTCATTAACTTTCTCACCTCCTTTAAAAGTGCAAAGTTGTAATGTTGTTTTAAGTGCACAGTTTTGTCAGTGTACTAATATAATACTTATTTCAAATTGAGATTAAAAAATTAATTATACGCATGGTAATAATCCTTATGGCTATTATTCAAGAAATTCAAGCTTTAAAAACAAACTAAAATTATATATATATATATATATGTATGTATGTATGTATATAATTTTGAATTATAATCGTACTGTGGAAAAAAGAACAACTCAGTGACCTAATATATCCTTCAGTGTCATCCAGGTGAGTAAAACGTGAAAAAGTTGAAAATCGCTCTAACTGAAGACATTAATCTCCAGGATCGTCTACACTTCAGTGAACATAAAAAAAAAACATTAACTAGAAATGCTCTAAATTAGCTATTTTCAGCTTAATACTATAAGATGGGACTAATCTAGCATGGAAAAACAAATAATTTTTAAAATTAAGTTGATTATTCTAAAGAATAAGGTAAATTGTGAACTAAGCAAAAAGAGAGTCATTCGAAAGAATGTAAGCTAGTTGTATGTTTGAATATAGTTTAGTGAAATGGTTGATTTATATTTACCGGTGTAGGTAAATAGTATTCAGTAATTTTCAAAGATGAGTTCCATATTAGAAATATCAAACGAAGAAATACGTAATAGAAATAATTTATATTATTATAATACTTATATAAAAATTATTTTTATGTTTTATAAAATTTAAAGATATCTTAGAAAATAGAAACAAAATAAAATAAAGTATTTTTTTTTTTTCTATAAGTTTAATAAATATAAGAAAATGCATAATCATAACTCAGTAATTATGGAATACTGCCGCCATCTTTCCTGTCAGATTATATTTCTTAGATGTACTGATAAATTATATCTCTTACATAAATGGATTTATATATATAGTGGTGTAATAATAATAATAATAATAATAATAATAATAATAATAATAATAAAGAAACAGAAAACTTAAAGAAGAAAAAAAAAATAGAGAGAGAGAGAGAGAGAGAAAAAAAAAGAAAGAAAGAAAAAGACATAATGGTTGAAATTTTGGAATTTTCTAAATATAAAGTTTTATGACAATATGGTAATTTTTGATCCACAATAAAAATCAGGAAACATTACCTAATTAAAAAATATTGTAAAATATTATACATTTATTGCTTTCTAACGCTTGCACCACATATTTCACAATTATTTATATAAGAAATACATAAAAAAGTTACAGTTATTTATATTTTACTACATCACATCCTTCAACGATATTTTAATAAAACTACGACTGAAATGCATACCGATTTTATAAGTAACTAGCAGGCTTTTCCCGCTTCGCTGGACACAATACTGAAATGAGATGTCAAAATCCCATATAATTAGTAATTAACCTGAGTTAACGTTCCCGCTGTGCTCGGTAGAGATTTTTCTCGCTCGCAACGTGAGGAGTCCGTGTTCCCATTGCCTTCGGCACAAATTACCCGATTCTTACTCCCCGTTCCCCAGTGGCTAAGTTCGAAGTTTTGCGAAATCTCGACAAAGTACATAATGCGTACACCTAATCAACATCCACACACCAAAGTTCGCCAATCTAATATAATTTAAAGCAAATTCAGACGGAAAAACGTGTTTTTACAAGTGTTTATAGCCCTCTCGACACCAAGAGGGAAAGGGGGGGACTTCATAAATACTGTTACAATAAAGGTCGGATACATATAAACAATTTACGCATGACCGGAGATCCCATAGATTTCTCAGGCCAAATTTAGCGCTAAAAGTTGTGTATCGAGTTTGCCCCCTTGTAACCCCCCCCCCCCCCCAAAAAAAAAA
>OZ005650.1:204229758-204285758 GCA_963930645.1 Salticus scenicus | reverse complement strand
AAAAAAAAAAAAAAAAAAAAAAAAAAAAAAAAAGTGTTTTTGGAAGTATCCTAAGGAAGTCGCATAGCTTTTTCTCAATATATTTGTTCCATTTTTGGTAGAGGTCTACCCAAAATCAGGAATTTTCAATATTTCCTCCCTCCCTCCAATTTAAAATCGAAAATTCCTAAATGCAGATAATGTATTATTTGTACTCATGGCTAGTCTCCCCATGTGCAATTTCTTACTCTGAAGTAATTAGGAGCCGAGTTATGCTTACAAACGTGTTTTTGATTTTTGCCTCCCCCAGTGAGGAAAGGGGAGTAATTTCTGAAAAGTTGATAGACATAATTTTAAGTTGGTTAAAGCCCTAAGTTCCTGCAAAGCGCCGATGAATTTTGCCAGGCCTTTCTCAAGTGATACCCGGACAAACGTGTTTTTGTATTTTGTTCCCCGGGAGGAACGTACGGGAATTCCTGAAAAGTTGATAGGTATAATTTTAAGTTGGGTAAAGACCTAAATTCCTGCAAAGCGCCGTTTAATTCTATCCAGCCGTACGCAAGTGATACCTGGACAAACGTGTTTTTGTGTTTTGTCCCCCAGGGGGGAACGTAGGGAAATTTCTGAAAAATCGATAAATATAATTTTAAGTTAGGTAAAGATCTAAGTTTCTGCCAAGTGCCGTTGATTTCCGTCCAGCGTTTCTCAAGTGATGCTCGGACAAACAAATGTGACCTACAGACAGGAAAACACACACACACGCACACAAGTAAAATTTTCTGAAGTCATTTTCATGGTGTGCCATTTTCATGGTGAGTCTATCATGGTGTGTGAAACATGAAGATATCGCAAAATTTTTTGATTCTGACAAATTCACAGACAAAACTCTAATTTTATGATTATAGATTTAAATTCTGTGGAAAAAATAATGTCATAAATATGTATAAGATCGCACATATGTTTTATAATATATCATGTAATAAGAGCAATTAATATATATTAGCATAATATAAAACTATTTTTTTTTTTTTTTTTTTTTGTGATTGAATTGAAATTTTAGAATTTTTCTAAATGTAAAATTGTGTCATCATATAGTAATTTTAGATAAACATTAGAAAACAGAAAACGATATTAAAAACATTTGCAAAATATTTCGCAAAAGAAATTATCAAAATGAAAGATATTTGTAAAGTATGATAAATTTATTGATTTGTACTGCTTGTATTACACACTTTTTAATAAGGAATTTACAATTAATTACATAATAAATAGATAAAAAATGTAAATTTTATTAAATTTGACTTCAATCCTTTAATCGCATTTTAAAAAAACATCAACGGTTCTATTGCATAATAGTTTTAGAAGAAATTTAATTTATGCGAATTTATTTTCTGTTTTTTTTTTTTTTTTTTTTTCCTATTTTAAAAATTTCAACATATCTTTAAATAACCTCTATCGTGTAACTTCCCTTAGTTAAAAATTTGTACAATTAATTGAACTTTCATTTTCTTTAACAAAATTCAGCTTTCCACGTCATTAATATTTCATTATGTGATTGGAAACGGTTTCGAAATTGATTTTATCTATTAAAGATTAACTCATCATTCATTACGTCATCCAAAAATATCAATCTAGAGTCGCAGATAATTTAGAAATTTCATGCATTCTTATGCAACCGGAAATGTTGAAATATTAAAGATGTTAAAATAACTAGTATCATTGAGGGGATAGATTAAATATTTACTTTCTTGGATATATGGTATATAAGAATTTATGTAGTGCAAAGCAAAGACCATTAAGAGACTAGTATATGTGATTTTCAGGTAATTCAATTAAAATGTTTATTGTTAAATTGGTAATAAATAAATTAAAGATGGCTTAAATAATACTCCCATTTATCATTTATAATAGTCTTACGATTGATGTTAAAGTTTGTTTATACTGGTAATCACATCCGTGAACATTTACATGACAGCAGAAACATTAGTTCAGCTGCAGTTCATAAAAGAAATTTCTTATGGTAGAAAAGTAAATGTTTAATCTACATTAGAATAGCAAGATTCAGCTAATTTGCATCGATTTTTCAAAAAATAAATAAATAACATAAAATAAATAAATAAAAATTGTGGTATTTTAAAAATGATTATAATGAATGCATATTTTGATAGTTAGATGATATCTGAACGGGTTGCACGGATCCGTATAATGCTTAAATTTATAAAATGTTGCATGAGGCTAATATGGACATATGGCACTGTCCTAGTCACATTTATTAAAAATAAATATAATAATAATAATTTAAAAAAAAAAGTGTTGTGTTTTATGAGAGTTGAAGCCTCATATATGTATCATAAAGACATTTAGTTACAATTCTTAAATGAAACTAGTATGTTGTGGCCCCCACAAGACTTTCTTCTATATTTTCCTATCCACTCAGTAACAATATTAAAAAAAAAAAAAAAAAAAAAAAAAAAAAAATACGATTTTTTTTTTTTCAAACTTTTTTTTCTTAAAAGTAAAAAATAATCGATAACTTTGTTTTAAATTATCACATATTTATAGTTCAACCATTCGGTTTAAAGGTTATTGACGAGACCTTTCGAAAGATACCCATCGTGAAAATTTACCCCCCAGGGAGGAAGTGATGCCCCCACATGCACAATTTCAGTTCCTAATTAACTACTACTATTATCAATAATACATATTAATTTTACAAACTCAGGTTACGAATAACTCTCATTATGTACATTTACACGAAATTTTGTACTACCAATACTAAAACTACTACTTTTGTACTAAAAATACTATCACAGCGCCACCTGTTGAGCGATTGATCCATAAATATAATCAACACCAGTTTATGTCAGGGGCCAACTAAATACCAAGTTTGGTTAAATTTCGTAAAATAAATAAATAAATAAATAAAAATGAAAATAAAATACGATTATTTTTCATTAAAAGTAAAAAAAAAAAAAAAAAAAAAAAAAAAAAAAAAAAATCGATAACTTTGTTTTAAATTATCACAGATTTATAGTTCAATCATACGTTTTAAAGATATTGACGAGTTTTCCGAAGATACCCATCTTGAAAATTTACTCCCCTCGAGGGGGGACTTCCCCCCAGGGGTGATGGCGAGGCTCCTACACATACAATTTTTTTTCCCAGTTGACTATCTCTATTATAAATAATTCTTGTAAATTTCATAATATTTACTAAAAAATAATTCTCTTTATGCACATTTATACAAAATTTTGTCCTTTATCACCATGTTAAAAATTTAGAAAAAGCGGGATGGCAACGCAATCTATAAAAGAAATTTTACCAATAGTTGATAGGCACTAATTTATGTCAAGGGGTAACTACCTATCAATTTTTATGAAATTCTGTGCTGTAGTTCCTGAGATACAGTTGCCACAATATTTTGTCACACACACACATACACACAGACAGACAGACATTTTCTAAAAATGGTCAAATCGTGTTCTACAGCTCTCAAAACGTGTAAATCCAACAAAAACCCGAGGTCGAAAACTTTTACGAATCCAATACTTTCTTCTATTGAATATAGAAGAAAGTAAAAATATAATCTAAATGATCTTTTTGAAAACCGAATCAATAATTCTTTCTACCAGAAATTTAAACATTATCGAAGGTAAAGAATGGTGCATACATGTAAACTGTTTTATTTAATTCTACACTGCAAATAAAAGTGTCTTAATGTAAGACATAAAAACAACTGAAAAATAATTTAAGATACGTATATGTCTTAATATACACTTTAGACATTATAGAAATCTTAATTTAACACAGAAGTGTGTCTGAAATACCAGTTCAGACACAAAAAATGTCTAAAACACATAACTATGAGAAATGTCAAACAGCAAAAGCGTTTAAATTTTCGGCCATTTTGGATATTCGAAAACGTGTAAATCTCAAAACGTGTAAATCCAACGTGTAAATCCAACAAAAACCCGAGGTCGAAAACTTTTACGAATCCAATACTTTCTTCTATTGAATATAGAAGAAAGTAAAAATATAATCTAAATGCTCTTTTTGAAAACCGAATCAATAATTCTTTCTACCAGAAATTTAAACATTATCGAAGGTAAAGAATGGTGCATACATGTAAACTGTTTTATTTAATTCTACACTGCAAATAAAAGTGTCTTAATGTAAGACATAAAAACAACTGAAAAATAATTTAAGATACGTATATGTCTTAATATACACTTTAGACATTATAGAAATCTTAATTTAACACAGAAGTGTGTCTGAAATACCAGTTCAGACACAAAAAATGTCTAAAACACATAACAATGAGAAATGTCAAACAGCAAAAGCGTTTAAATTTTCGGCCATTTTGGATATTCAGTCACTTGCATTTATTCGCAAATTTTTTCTTATATGGAATCTACTTTATGCAACATACTTATCCTATTTAAGCTTCTTTCCGCATTAAATAAATAGTATATCATTTTACATATTAAGTCGTTAAGCGTAAACTATTTATATAATACTAGCAGGCTACGCCCGCTTCGCTGGTCACTATTTTTAAATGAATCATTATAATTAATGAATTCTCAAAATTGCGTTAATTTTTATCATGTGAAAAAAAAAAAATGAAAAAAAAAACTCTGATCGGGAAAAATGTCGCACCGGGTCCCCACTGCCTTCGGCAGCGTAGATCCGTGCGCGATGCGCACGCGCGAATGCATATATATGAGCGCCCTAATAATTTTACAAATTCGAATATATCCGCAATCGATTTGTAAGTATCGAAAACCTCTATATACCCATTTTGAACGATCTAACTGTATTTTTATTTTTTTGCCCCCCCTCACCCCTCCCCCCTTCTCGCCCCTCCTAATAACTTCACACTTTCGAAAATATCCCCATTCGACATGCAGGCCTCTTCAACCTATCTGTACCAATTTTGAATGGCCTAACTGTATTTCTATTTGTTTTTGCCCCATAGCCCCCCGTTACCGCCCCACCCCCCCTACCCGCCCCTCCTTATAATTTTACAAATTCAAAATCATCCGCAATCGATTTGTAAGTATCGAAAACATCTATGTACCAATTTTGAACGATCTGATACTATTTTTATTTTTTTGCCCCCCTCCCCTTCCCCCCCTACTCGTCCCTCCTAATAACTTTACACAATCGAAAATATCCCAATTCGACTTGCAGGCCTCTTAAACGTATCTGTACCAATTTTGAACGGCCTACTGTATTTCTATTTGTTTTTGCCCCATAGCCCCCCCCTTACTGACCCACCCCCTTACCCACCCCTCCTAATAATTTTACAAATTCAAAAATATCCGCAATCGATTTGTAAGTATCGAAAACCTCTATGTACCAATTTTGAACGATCTGACACTATTTTTATTTTTTTGCCCCCCCCTCCCCTCCCCCCTTCTCGCCCCTCCTAATAACTTTACACAATCGAAAATATCCCCATTCGACTTGCAGCCCTCTTAAACCTATCTGTACCAATTTTGAACGGCCTAACTGTATTTCTATTTGTTTTTGCCCCATAGCCCCCCTTACTGCCCCACCCCCTACCCGCCCCTCCTAGGAATTTTACAAATTCAAAAATATCCGCAATCGATTTGTAAGTATCGAAAACCTGTATGTACCAATTTTGAACGATCTGACACTATTTTTATTTTTTTGCCCCCCCTCCCCTCCCCCTTTACTCGCCCCTCCTAATAACTTTACACAATCGAAAATATCCCCATTCGACTTGCAGGCCTCTTAAACCTATCTGTACCAATTTTAAACGGCCTAACTCTATTTCTATTTGTTTTTGCCCCATAGCCCCCCCTTACCGCCCCACCCCCCTACCCGCCCCTCCTAATAATTTTACAAATTCAAAATCATCAGCAATCGAATTGTAAGTATCGAAAACATCTATGTACCAATTTTCAACGATATGACACTATTTTTATTTTTTGCCCCCCTCCCCTCCCCCCCTACTCGCCCCTCCTAATAACTTTACACAATCGAAAATATCCCCATTTGACTTGCAGGCCTCTTAAACCTATCTGTACCAATTTTGAACGGCCTACTGTATTTCTATTTGTTTTTGCCCCATAGCCCCCCCTTACTGACCCACCCCCTTACTCGCCCCTCCTAATAATTTTACAAATTCAAAAATATCCGCAATCGATTTGTAAGTATCGAAAACCTGTATGTACCAATTTTGAACGATCTGACACTATTTTTATTTTTTTGCCCCCCCTCCCCTCCCCCTTTACTCTCCCCTCCTAATAACTTTACACAATCGAAAATATCCCCATTCGACTTGCAGGCCTCTTAAACCTATCTGTACCAATTTTGAACGGCTAACTGTATTTCTATTTGTTTTTGCCCCATAGCCCCCCCTTACCGCCCCACCCCCCTACCCGCCCCTCCTAATAATTTTACAAATTCAAAATCATCCGCAATCGATTTGTAAGTATCGGAAACCTCTATGTACCAATTTTCAACGATCTGACACTATTTTTATTTTTTTGCCCCCCCTCCCCTCCCCCCTTCTCGCCCCTCCTAATAACTTGACACAATCGAAAATATCCCCATTCGACTTGCAGGCCTCTTAAACCTATCTGTACCAATTTTGAACGGCCTAACTGTATTTCTATTTGTTTTTGCCCCATAGCCCCCCCCCCTTACCCCCCCCTACCCGCCCCTCCTAATAATTTTACAAATTCAAAATCATCTGCAATCGATTTGTAAGTATCGGAAACCTCTATGTACCAATTTTCAACGATCTGACACTATTTTTATTTTTTTTGTCCCCCCTCCCCTCCCTCCTACTCGCCCCTCCTAATAACTTTACACAATCGAAAATATCCCCATTTGACTTGCAGGCCTCTTAAACCTATCTGTACCAATTTTGAACGGCTTACTGTATTTCTATTTGTTTTTGCCCCATAGCCCCCCTTACTGACCCACCCCCTTACCCACCCCTCCTAATAATTTTACAAATTCAAAAATATCCGTAATCGATTTGTAAGTATCGAAAACCTCTATGTACCAATTTTGAACGATCTGACATTATTTTTATTTTTTTGCCCCCCCTCCCCTCCCCCCCTTCTCGCCCCTCCTAATAACTTTACACAATCGAAAATATCCCCATTCGACTTGCAGGCCTCTTAAACCTATCTGTACAAATTTTGAACGGCTAACTGTATTTCTATTTGTTTTTGCCCCATAGCCCCCCCTTACCGCCCCACCCCCCTACCCGCCCCTCCTAATAATTTTACAAATTCAAAATCATCCGCAATCGATTTGTAAGTATCGGAAACCTCTATGTACCAATTTTCAACGATCTGACACTATTTTTATTTTTTTGCCCTCCCCCCTCCCCTCCGCCCCTTCTCGCCCCTCCTAATAACTTGACACAATCGAAAATATCCCCATTCGACTTGCAGGCCTCTTAAACCTATCTGTACCAATTTTGAACGGCCTAACTGTATTTCTATTTGTTTTTGCCCGATAGCCCCCCTTACTGCCCCACCCCCTTACTGCCCCACCCCCTTACCCGCCCCTCCTAATAATTTTACAAATTCAAAAATACCCGCAATCGATTTGTAAGTATCGAAAACCTCTATGTACCAATTTTGAACGATCTGACACTATTTTTATTTTTTTGCTCTCCCCCCACCCCTCCCCCCTTCTCGCCCCTCTTAATAACTTTACACAATCGAAAATATCCCCATTCGACTTACAGGCCTCTTAAACCTATCTGTACCAATTTTGAACGGCCTAACTGTATTTCTATTCGTTTTTGCCCCATAGCCCCCCCTTACGCATGTGAAATCACGTTTTGCCCCCCCCCGCCCCTCTTGGAGACCGAATTTCAAAAATTCCAGAAACCGATTTTTAGACATTTGTATTAGCTATATTTTAAAGCAAAAATTTTACGGATATCTGTTTTTTTGTTTGAGTTATGAAGGATTTTGTGAAATTACGTTTTGCCCCCCTCCCTCTCTTGGGGGGGCGAATTTCGTAAAATCGCTTGCGGCGTTGTCTTTCTCGGGTCGTAAACATTAACCGTGCAAAATTTGGTCCCGCTCGGTGAAACGGCCTAGGATTCTGTAGCGGACAGACAGACAGACAGACAGACACACACACAGACTCTGCTCTTTTATATATATAGATTAGTTTATGAAATTAAATTTTCAAGGAATATTATTCTAGATATATCTATATTTGCATGAAATTATGTTTATATAACTCATAAAGCAACATAATATAACGCGAAGATTATTCGGTTGAAAAAAAAATATTTATTTATTTATTTAAAACTTTTTTTATATTTAAAGAAAAAGTATTAAGATGAAAGCAAGTGCCTTATAGCTAATAAAGAGAATCTTGAATAATTTGCACATCACATTTTTTTTTTTTTTTTTTTTTTTTGATTATTAATAATTTCGATTTAAAACTGTTTTCTTCCACATATTTACTTGCGTTTAAGCGTAAAACAACAAATTTTCAGGTATTCATGTTCACAATTTGTTTTCTTTTAAATATCAGTTTAAAGGAAGGTATCGTTATCCAAAAATATTGAGGGCTGTATAAGGATAGTTTTTCGCATATTTGATATTACATTTTTTTTTTTTTTTTTTTTTTTTTTTTATCCTAAACCCTAGATATGGAATTGAATATAAAAATGTATATTTTAACTGTCAGATGTTATAATAACAATATTTTTATGGCAAAAAAAAAAAAAAAAAAAAAAACGTATTATACCGTAACACTACCTTTGTTTTGCTAATACTGACTTACATATAACTATAAAAGTTTTTTGTTGTATGAGTTTGTAGCATGATTGGCAAGACACATGGTGTTAGTTGCGACCTCTGATGCATGGTTCCGTATTCCACCGCTAATGTGTGTTCGATTCCCGAGCATGGTAAAAGGCTTTTTTTTTTTTTCATTGCTCTAGAAAATTATAGAATATATTTTTAACAGAAAAACAGAATCGCAAGCGATCTTTATTTATGCTTTTATTTATTAAAAAGTCTTAAAGATAGCGGTGTTTTAAAGCCTAACATGGCGGTGTTTTAAGACATTTGCAATATCTTAATTTCAGTTACAAAAAGGTGTCTTAAAAAGTAAGACACTTTTTTTTCGCTTAAAAAATGATCATGCGTTTAAGACACATTTTTAACTGAATTTAAAACGTTTACGTTTGCAGTGTATAGAAAATTTACATATATATATATATATATATATTTTTTAATTAATACTATTATTGTATTACATTGTCCAACCAAAACTTTAGATTATCCACACTTGCCCCATGACATGGGGCGAGTTTAGACAAAAAAATGATTTTTTGAAATCATATTTCAAAACTATATTGTCAAATAGTATATTTTATATTTATATATAAAAGAAAGAAAGGTAAATACGACAATTAATGTAAAAGTATTTAATACGCTAAAAATTCTATTTCATATTTATATATATGTAAGTTAATAAAGTTAAAAAAAAAAAAAAAAAAAATGTCCCCACTAGCCTTTTACTCTATATATTATGACACAAAGTAAATTCCTATGATGTTGACAATTGAATAAGTGAAAATTTCAGACAATTTCATGTTGACGGTTATAAAGGCTTGATTTATTTCATGATGTTATAATTTCCTTTAAGGCAGAAATTCACAAATGATATTTTGAAAAAAAAAAAAAAAAATCTACAATACATGTCACAGGACTTTTCACTAGCATACATATTTCTTAAAATTAATGTGATTAAGTTGAAAATATTACAATAATGATTATTGACAAGTTAAAATTGATTCACTTATGAAAATTACTATCATTTTTTTTATAAATTTAAATTATTACAAAGATTAATTTTTTTATATTACGAGCATGACATCGTGTATATATTTTATAACTAGACATTTAAATAAAGACTGTGATGAATGGAATTGGTTATTTTCAAACGAATATACCGTTTACTAATTTTAAATTTATTCAGCAGTATTTGCATGAATTGATGAGCTGTGTGTACAAAAATATGTTAGTGGTGATTTTTTTTTTTTTTTTTTTTTTTTTTTTTACAGTTTTTCATATTTTTTTCGCAGGTCTGTACGAATGCCTTCCATTAGTGATTTGTTGTGGTGAAATTGGGTTGTCCATAATGATAATTTAAAAAATTTAAATTTTGCAATAACTTAAATTTTGAAAATTCCAAATTTACAGTCATAACTGATCGTATACATTTTGATTTTTGTACACTGCCGCAAATTCCTAACCCGGTTCTAAACATAAAGATATTAAAAGGAGGTCGAAACCTCGTTGGAAGAATGCTTTGGTCTCTGATACACAAAAGAAAAACTTTATAAATATAAATAAATGTAGTTTAAGGCCATGATGACTTATGGCAGTTTCTGTTAAAAAAAAAAACCCAAAACATTAAATATGGAAGTTGATTAAAGTTAAGCAATTTAATGGTTACGACAGAAACTACCATAAGACCGATTTTCACATATAAACATTCATATAAAAAGTGTCAGCTAAATAATTCATCTATATTAATCAAAGTTAACTAATATGTAAATAAAAAAAAATAACATTGGAGCCATTACCACCCCCCACCCAAAAGAAGCCTAACTTTGTAATTTTAGATTTTTTCACATGTAACCTGCTGGAAGCATGAGGATCAAAACAAAGGGGGAATTTATGCACAACTTCTTTAAATTAGATAAATTATATACTCAAACAATAAAAGCTTTATCTTTTAAGAAAACAATTAGATCTCTCAGCATTTTCCAAAAGGTTACTAAATGGCTCACAAAACAACTCTGGCCTTAAAATCCCCATGAAAATGAAAGAACATATAATATTTACTCATAATAAAACTAAAAAAAACACATAAGACAGCTTTCAAATGAAAATTCACAAATTTTAATTATTAATTAAAGCATAAAAAAAGATAAGAGGATCCTCAAAACTAAATACATCATTAAAAAAACACATAATTTCCTTTTTGGTTTTTCTGGTTACATCAAACAATTACACCTAATATATTAATCCATATTATCACAATAAAATCATCTTTTAAAGAAAAACTTTTACCGTATCAAAATTTACTTCTCCCTTAACTTTTTACAGTTAATCAGAGGGGAGTCCTTCTAGTGCATTGCAGTCCTAAATAGCACTATAATTACCAACACATAAGTTCCTTAGCAATATATGTTACTTATTTACAAAGTTCACTTGGTTTACATTTATAGGAGGAGATATTAACAACTTGGACAAGTGATTGAATAAAATAGTTAAGTGCTTTTCTAAATTTATCAGGTACTTCTTGAACTAAAACAATTTATAAGAGTCTTTCTCATGAAAGTATATATAGATATAGACAAGATCAATAAACAATAAAAATAAAGTTGGTTACCGACTTTGATTATCTCGATGGCTTTCGATCACCTGGAGGTGGTCTCAGGTTGCAGTATGCTAATCCCCAAGCTGAGGAATTTTACGAGATTCTTGGTTGGGCTCGGAACACAGATTCTTCCCCACAATAGAAGGGAGCATGACGATCTGCTCATGCCACAGGTCTTTAACGCTCGGACATCAGGCCTCATATAGACACAAACCACGACAACTCGACCTTCTACAGAAACTTTTGTTTAAAAAGTTGAATATCACTTCTATTAGGTCTTCGCACCAACTGTACTTAGGTCTCCACATAAATCCGAATATGGCTACAGACACGGCAATTTTATCTCCATGAGAATAAGCAAAGCAAGGCTTCCCTCTAAAAGGAGAAGATCCAAGGAGCTAACACAGGGCAAAAGCCCCTCTTTACGAGAAGAATTTTTTTTTTCACATGCTACGTAGTTGATATCTACCGCCTCAATTAAAATTTTTCGCGCTCATCTAAAGGACGCTAACTTACTGTTGCCAATTTTGGCATGAAAATTCCGGGGGAGAAACAGCTCGGCCAATCAGAGGACGCAACTGCACTGTCGATGGAGGAGCTGAACCCCTTACCCATAATAATCGATTAAGAACCGAACACGGTCAAGTGCAAATGTGCGAGAAGAGGAACTGACCTTCATGAGAGCAGGGGATGCCCTGAAGGTCAAGACGGACCTAGAAACACGTACCCAAACCAGAGGTCAAACTAAATAATAGTTGAGGACAAATTCCTTGTCGGAAAAAGGGTTTGCACTGAAAAGAGATACGATTTTGAAAATGCGAAAGAATTTTGGAGGGGAAAAAGGACTGACACACATTAATAACCACAAATTTCCTTTTAACAAAAAAAAAGAAATTACAAATAAGCTATTTTAATTATTAAAAACAATAGAAAAAACACAACTGTTAAAATTTCATTTTAACAGATTTGACGGTCTCTTTTGGGACCCCCTTGATAACTTTTTCGATCAAACTAGTAATATTCTTTGCTGGTAGCACATTTCTTTGAGGATATTATTATTATTGTTATTATTTTTTATTAATACAGCCCATTATGTCTCAATGGGGCGACACTGTGGGACATTTGGTGGGTTTATGCTTTTTGGCACGAAATTGATGGAATTTTGTTTCATAAAATTTGTTGCATTTTTTTAATAATGAGAAGTGGCTAAATTGGGCCAAAATAATGTAGGCATATCGTGTTTGTTTAAAAAATGCAACAAATCCTGAGACATTCATTTACATAAATTTATGATGATTTGCACTTTCCGTTACAAATGGCTTACTGTTATCTCCAAACTGACAAATAGCGATCCAAACAAGATATTTTTTTCAAACATTTTCCAAACAAATGGCTGTCTCTGATTCAGGGAGATGTTCAAAATTCTTTTTTGTATAATAATGTAGGCCAGGGAAAGTAGAAAAGTGCTCTTTGATGTAGGTCTCATCGTTTAAAATCCAATGAAACATATTCTTGCTTGTATATCCATACCATTTTCTAGCTTTTAGTTTTATATATATATATATATATATATATTTTTTTTTTTGTTTTTCTGTCACTTTAGGCATTTTTTTAAATTTTTTATACGTTCTTAAGTTCAATCATTTTTTAGCCCTTTGAACGATTGATATATTTGTCCCACATTTTTTTGCCACATCTCTGATTACATTCTTCGATTTCGACACACTGTTCTTTCTATATTTTTGTTAAGTTAAATATCATGAGCTCCAAATATTTCTTTACAACAAGATTTCCATTTCGTTGGCAATGTTTTAATAAATCTATTTAATACTCTATTTACAGTATTTCTGGGAGTTTTTAAGTTTATAGCAATGTTATATCATGGTTTTTGTGGATTCTTTAAGAATTCGGCATCAATCCTCTCTCTATGTTCATCTTCATTCATTTCTTTCTCTCAAACTACTGTAATTTATAGTATAAATATCATGAACTTGTATTTTTCAAGGTTGATACATGAAAAAGAAATTTGTTTTAGATGCATAGATGTAGAAATAAATTAATTATACATTTTCAAAATTGACCAATATCATTCGTCACAGTCCTTAGTGAAAGTTAATTCTGAAATAGATAATGCAGAGATATTTTTTATAAGAGAATAAATTTTTAACTTTTCCAGTGTAATCCAGAGTTTAAAATATTTTGTATGCTATTATTTACAATATTAGGATGTAATACTTAAAAAAATAAAGAAAGAAAGAATGAAAGAAATACTATACATTCATTTTTTTAATATAATAGAACGTCTTTCTCTGGCCAGTAATCATAAGGTGTTCTTACATGCATATATATATATCTGTGTGTGTATTCTGTGTGTGTTACGGGTTGAATCCCTACACTTGTTCTGATGTAAGTGAACTGCGAAATAAGTTTATGCGGTGAATAGCCGACATAAACTGTATTAAAACACTGACGCTTTCACTTTACTACAAACAATTTTTAAAATCTGCAGAACAGAATTTAAAATTATTTATTGCACCGATAAATCTATATATAGATATACCATGTGTTTGCGGACGAAAATTGCACATTGTGCAATACTAGTGTCACATAAAAACCCAACTAACCACCTGCTTCCAATTTTCAAGCTTCTAACAATGAAAAATAATAGGCACGGTATTGAATAGCATTTTTAGAAAAGATGCAAACGATTAAGTTACGTTAAAAAAAAAAAAAAAAAAGAAAGAAAGAATTCTATTCAATGCGCAACTTAATGAAGGTTTTTTTTTTTTTTTTTAATTACTATTATATAATAAATCTAGACCTTCATCTTATGTTTTTTTTTTTTTTTCCTCTACAAAAAAGTCAATATTGAATGCATAGTATTTTGATGCTCACTCTTTTAAATGACTGCGAAATAAATTTCAGAAAATATTTTTTTTTTCAAAAATATAAGTTTCAAGTGTGATAATAGTTCCTTACATTTTGTAAAAGTATTGCATTATATTGCAATATAGAAAGACAACACTATTTGAACACTAAATATATGATTGGTAAATACATCAATTAAGTTCAGGATTAATAATCGTATTACTGAATAATGTTGTTAAACTCTGTACAAGTACCAACAATCTTTATAATAACTAATTAAAATTTCGCAAATTATACTCCTTTTTATAAAAATTTCCTAAAATAAATTATTATAGGGCTATATAATGTTATGCATAAATACATATCACTAAAGAATACTGTTATTGTGTAAATAATAACTCTAACGAGTACTTTGAAATTAAATCCAGCTTAAAATCTGCATTAATATTTTAGTATAAATTAAAGTGAATCTTATTCAAAATTGATAACTTGGAAGTAATTCTTTTTTGACCATGTAAAACATATTTCAATTTCAAACATTTTATATAGCGAAAGAGACATACTCATTTTCTGCGGTGAACTGTTGCACTTTAGTTAAACACTGGATATTTGTAACCAACTAAACTCTTCCCATAAGATAAATATCAATTTAAAGTGTAGAGGTGTAGATATATGCTCAGGATGTGAGCTTGGAAACTGCCTATTAAAACTTAGCTTGGAGGTGATCATCAGCCTGGGAGAAGAGATTTTGACATGTAATACCTGCTTAGGAATCCAGCGGTTTTTTTTTTTTTTTCATGGATCATAAATAAAAGAAAAAGAAAATATTTCTTTAGAATATTTAAATGATACAAAATTGTCTCTATATTTGGTTTCTCTAAGCAACTTGATATTTATAAAGTAAATTTTTATTACTTTTAAAACTCGCTTTTTCTTTATCAGAATAATATTTAAAATAGAAAGAGATTTTAAGATTATACTCCTAAAGGTTTACCGATTACAGTGTTAGATAACTTGTTTTTAGACAAAATGTATATATTGTTTAAATCTCTATTTTTACTTAGTATAAATAAGGTTTATCCAAAAGTTATTTTAAATGAAATACATTAAGAATACTGTTAATTTATGTGTTTTCAAAATTTATTTGCCTATTAATTAAAACAGTTAAAGTAATAAATTTTAAAGATGTTTCAATCTAATGAATGCAAATACATTTTTTTTTAATATGTATAATAAATATACACACACGCACACATATCGTCATATAACACTATAAAACTTTTATATGTTTTTAATATTGTACGTAACTAAATTTACTTTTAATCTCTGAATAAGTAATTATCTATCACCATAAAATATGTATTTAGGTTGAGCTTATTAAATTTATTTTGACATGTTTATCAAGCATAAAGCATGTTTATCAAGCGTGTTTGTCTTCTGCAATGCTAAGAAATTATGTCTGCATATACCTGAAATTCGTGATACATAAATGTCTGAAATTGGATAATATAATACATGATGTTAATTTCGGGGAGAAATTTATTTCTGTTTGCTAATAAAATATTTTGCTCCTTAATCATCTCTTCATGTGAATGCAAATATTTACCTGGAATTATGCGTAAATTTAGGCAAAAGATAATGTAATTAAAAATATGGGGCATCTTCTCGTAAAAGTGAATATAACGATTAACTATAAGTAGTTTTAAATTTAATTATGTAATGAGATTTAACAGAATGCATGTTTTAAGAAACATGTTCTATTTACACCAAATATTAAGTAAATAATCTAGGAGTGGGACAAATACTTATAAACTAACAAAATACAGCTCTCTTGTAGAGATTAAAAGAAAAAAAAAAATACTAAGACAAAAAAAATAAACGAAATGCATAAATTATATGTGTACTAATGCATCCTTTTAATTTATCTTACAGACTAATTCTGTCACAAGTTTATTCTATTATGAAAAAAAGAAAATATATAATACAAATAATGATCTTCATTGGTTAAGAAAGCAGAAAATGAATATTTTTATTATGCAATTATATTATGAAATACGTGTGTGTTATGTTATACGTGTGTATATGTTAAATTAGAAAATTATTTTAATCTTAAAATAATTTCATGTATATATTTTTTTAAAGTTAAATCTAGCAATCGTCTACAAATATAAAGCCGAAAGTTTGTCATTGTATATCTGCGAATTTTTAGTTCTTTATACAATTTTACACCATTCAACTGGTTACTACGAAAATTTGTGCCCTTATTAATCAGAACAAAAATCGAGCTAACATAGTATTCTTTAGTTAAATCGAAGAATTAACTAAAGAAAATATAAACTAAAAAATATAAACTAAAAAATATAAACTAAAAATATAAACTAAAAACCCCGATTTATTTTAAAATATTAAAAGGAAAACAAACAACAAAATTATGCCAAATAAATGAATAAATAAATAAATAAATAAAGTACAGATTAATGTTTTTTTTTTTTTTTTTTTTTTTTTTTTTCAGACGTAAAAGGGAATATACTTGTAAATTGAACGGAAAAAAATCAGTTTTATTAACACTTTGCAACAAGGTGGAAAAATAGTAATGCCATTGGTTTGTCTGTCCGTCTGTCTGTCCGCTATCTAGTTCCAGTAAATATTCATAGAATTTCTTGAAACCGATATATATTATTCAAATTTACTATCGAATGTTCGCTATTAAAAACGGAGTGAATATCTTCACCGGTTTCTGTACAGGGACACTCAAAAGTATTCAAAAGCATCCTAATCTATTAAAAGTATTTTTATAGACCCTATTTTATTGACGTTACTTTACACAAAACTAATGAACTTGAAATATGTTATTCAGTTCTACTATCGTATGTTTTCCATTGAAAATAGAGTAAGTACCATTAATCATTTGTATACAGGGAAACCCGAAAATATTCCAAATCATTGCATTCTATAAGAGATATTTGTATAAAGGAAATTTTAAGAACTTTACTTTGCAGAAATCTTAATGAAATTTAAATTATTACTCATATGCACAAAAGAATGTTTTCCAGAGAATGCAGTATGATTAGAATTAGATTTACAGGGTTACACAAAAATATTCAGTTACAATAATGTGTAGTATCAGAAATTTACTGGAATTGCATTTTCATTTACATAAATCGTTTTTATCACTTTCTAAATGTTTTTAACACTTTCCAACAAGGTTGAAAAGTGTTAAATTTCTGTGTCTCTCTATCCGTGCTCTAACACCCGTAAATATTCATGGACTTTCTTGAAACTGATATATGATATTTAAGTTCACAATCGTATGTTATAACAATTCAAATTAGATGCCATCACAGCCTTATTTGAGAAATATTTCTGTGTGAGGAGACCCCCATTTCATTATTATACCCACAGTTACATATAATCCAAATCTGTTATTAACTTCAAAAGTTCATTTAAACTTATCCAGAATCCTTTCTCACGCAACATACCTTAAAATTTATCAATCTTAAACAAACGTCCCTACTAACATATGTATTATCTTTTAAATACAACATTCGAAACGCCTGAAATTATTTATTTTTAATTTACTCTGAGAGACACAGACAAAAACGAAATACTAAAACTTTGACTTCGGTATTTAGAAAGCCTCAAAACGTGTAAATATACAAAAGTACCGATCGATAAATATTTAACTTAAATACATTTTTTAGCATATGGCTATTAGGAATTAATTACAATTCCTGAACATGGTAAAATATTATAGTAAATCACTTTCACTAACATAAAAAAAAAAAAAAAAAAAAAAAAAAAAATGTTATGGCTGTAATATTGACTACCCTGTATATTTTCTTAAGGTTATGTACACACAACATGGTGCACATAAATATAATCCTATATTAATAACACACGGGAGAACCTGAAATACGCTTTCATTAATTTTCAAGAATTGTTGCACTGCACTGGCTACTTATTTTGTGTCACCCTGTAAACGAACAGTGATAAATTTCCCCACCATATTCTACATGAAAAATGTTTCTGCGCATATAAAAATATATGTTCGTTTCATTTGATCTATAATTGTTAAAATCTACTACTTACCTGTAATTTCCCCAATAGCCGTAATGCATTTCAGTTCTCTTGGGTGTCCCTGTACGCAAACCATTTGCTTGATCTCTACGAAAAGTTTAGTATAGCACCCCTATATGATACACATTTAGAAAATGTAGTTTGGAGTTTCTGCTATATTTTGTTCTTGAGATATACTGATACCAGACAGACATACAGGTATACACACACAGAGATACACACACTGACCAACCGCTAAAAACATGATTTTTGGATTCAATTAACTCAAAACGTGTAAATATAACAAAAAAATCAATTTCGAAAATTTAATCCAGAAACATTACATTCTCAACCTTATGGGTTGGATACGTGAAAATGTTCGACATCGGATTTCGATGGATTTACATGTTTTCAGATTTTCTAAACTCAATTTTACCACTTTTAGAAAATGTCTATTTTTTACTCAGTCTCTGTGTCAGTCTGTGTGTTGTCTATCTTTTAGTGTATGAATCATAAACAATTTGGGCGTTGCATTTCACTAACCGATGAACTAAAGTTTCTAAACAGTATATTTATTTGGTCGTTGACATAAATTGATTCTGATTACATTTTGGGTTCATTCACTCAACAGGTGGCGCTTTCATCTCATTTTGACTTTCAAATATTTTAACATGGAAGTATAAGACAAATTTCCATATAAATATTCATAATCACAGTTATTTTAAACGAATGATTGTTAAATTAATATGATTTTTTCACAACAGTAGCAGTAAACTTGAAAATTAAATTAGGTACATATATGAGAATCGCTCCTCTCCCGCCCTCCGAAAGGAAAATGCCCCCCCCCCCCCCCTGTGTGGTATAAATTTTTAACATGGGGTTTTTTCGTACGATCCCATGAACACCTTTAAAACGAACGATTGAACCACAGATCTATAATATATTTAAACAAAATTATCTATATTTTTCGTTAAAAAAAAAAAAAAAAAAAAGGAAAGGAAAATAAAGGAGAAAAGCTACAAATTTTCTAAATAAGAACAAAGATAAATTTTCTAAGATAGTTTCTGCAGTACGTAAAATTGCATTTCTCCGGTCATTTCGTGTTTTACGTGTTTGTGATTCAAATCATCTGTATTTATCATAAAAATTATTTTAATAAATAATAATTTTAATAAATAATTAATACTGCATGAATTTCTATAGGAAAATATAGACGAAAATCTTGTAGTCCACACTGTACTTGTTTTAAATTTCTATATGGATTTCAATGGATAAATTAGGAGCTTAAATTTATTTTACAAATTCATAGTCATAAAGTAACTTAATGACTTTTCTTTTAAAAAAAAGAAAAAAATAATAATTTGCGAAATTTCTTTCTTTGAAACTAATTCTTTTAATGTCTTTATTATCTGCTTTGTGAAGTATCTTACTCTTAACAAATTCAGTTGATCGCTGATTAGCTAACTTCTGCTTGACATTTATGGCCGTACTAATAAATCTTTATCTAATGGCTTTTGCAAGCAGTCCCATGTCATTCTTTTTTATGTCTAAATGTTCAATTTCGAATGTCCCTTGCGATTATCATCGAGTCATTTAGAGATACGTGAGTCATGATCTATAATCTATTTAAGTTATTTAATTATATATATATATATATATATATATATATATTAGTGAGTATTATAAGGTAATGAAACTGAGACAAGGATTACTACTGTATAATAACGTCAGTATATATTTAAATTAATTTCATTGTCTTACTAAGAATATCGAAATACATTATAGTAATTCCCTAGTATTATTTTCCAGATTGTTTATTTTTAAATCCTAAAATAAACAGAAAACGCTTCAGACACACAAACACATTCACACACAAATAAAACAGCGTTTAAAGTTTAGGAGAAGTCTACTTGTTTTGTAGTTTTTATATAAAGTTTGAACTAAGTTACTTACAATTTTCACAAATTTCACTCCAGTGTTGTTGCACAAACTAAACACATTAAATATTTTACAGGTATCACATTTATATACAAATATATATATATATATATATATATATATTTAATATTAAGTGATATATTAATTATATATATATATATATATATATATATATATATACATTAAGACCTCGCTTAACGCTGTTTCATTTAGCGCTGTTTCGGTTTAGCTCTCTTTTATTTCAACACGAGGATTCCCCGAAATTGCTTGCAGCAGTACGGGGATTCCCCGAAATTGATTCCCCGCTGTTTCGCATTAAGCTCTACTTTGATGGAACGTATCCCCCGCGTTAAGCGGGGTCTTACTGTATATATATGTAAATTTTCTATACATATACATACATACATATATATATATATATATATATATATATATATATATAATAATTAACTAGAATTCACAGAAAAAATAGAACCTCATCTTTTAATTACACTGCTCGGCATGAATATAGTCTCTGACACCATTTCAGCATATTCTTATGTAAAATGAACTCTTGAATCCGAATAGGACGCTCATTTTGCCCTGTCATCCATCGTTTTTTAGGAATGGCTCCCTACTTTTATCATTTTTGGGGATTTTATGGCTATAAATTTGATTTTCCGGTGGGGAAGGATTATTTTAACCGTTTAATATCTTCTGAAGGGCTACAGAGTTGGAAAACTCTAAAATATAAACATTTGAAACAAGGATTTTTTTTTTTTTTTTAGATATTTTGTGGGGGGGGGGGATTTGTCACTGAAATTATGCATTACATATCTTATACATTTTAATCAGTTATTAATGTTACTTTTTAAGCTTTATATATTTTTTGTTGTTAGGTGTTAAATTAATCAGTTTCTATTCTTCAAATCAAATTCATGGTCATAAAATTATCGAACAGGAAAAAAAAAATGAGGGAGAGGGTGTTGTATCTAGATAACGGTGGGAGACTGGGCCGAATGGGAGTCATATTCGGATTCAGGAGGTCATTTTACATAAGAATCAGCAAGAAGAGTATCAGATCTCGATTTTGTTTTTCCAGACCAGTGTTATTTATAATTGACAAATAATCATGTACTACAGTTTTCATAATTAAAAAAAAAAATTATACTTTTGAAAATTAAAAATAGCAATATTAAAGATAAATTTATTCACCAAATCAATAGAATTTGTTTATAGTTTTAATTGAATTAGTTTGTAAAAATATTTAATAGGAACATTGATCAATTGGTAGTAAATGAAGCAGATTTTTTATAATATTATCGTATAACTGACTTCGTAAAATCGTCATATATATATATATATATATATATATATTTTTTTTTTTTTTTCAGTTCTATATATTTATAAAAAAAAATTAAATCAAAATTATGAATGAGATTCGTTTTATAAGGCAAAACAAGAACTATATTGAGAATATCCTTATTGAAAGCATTATCGTAATTTAATTTTCCTTTATTATTACATTTATCATTTACAGATTCAGAAACATGAATACACTATCACACTATCTACCAATCAGTACTTGAACATTGTCGAATTTAGACGTTTTGTCAAATATCAAGAAAGTTTCTTCAGAAAACATCTTGAAATTTTGGGAAAATAAGTATAGTTAAAAATTATTTAGTAAAATTGCTCATAATTCGTAAGATATTAAAAGTTTTGCACTCTGATTGAAATACGTTCTGTCTAATGTAGTATTTCAAGTTTTCTAAAAATAGCTTTTTACTGGGTATAATACCGTACAAATTACAAAAAAAAAAAAAAAGGTTTTTTTTTTTTTTTTTTTTTTTTTAAATAAATTGTTATATATCCAGGAATATATGTAGTATCTTCATAAAATAATATACAAATAATTACAAGAATTGCCATAATCACATGTTATAATCAAAATGCTTTCCAAGTATTACTTTTAACAGGGTGATAAAAAATATTTTGATGCTTTTAAATTTTTACTGTTCTTTTTTTTTTTTTTTTTTTTTTTTGAGTAAAACTTTTGCTGAACTATAAGAAGTATAATCTGTTCTTTATACTTCCATATTTTTAACATGATTACTGAAAAACCTTTCTGTATATTTGACTAAACGTCGAAATTCGAAATTATCCAAATACTTTTTGATAGACAGTTTATATTAAACTAAATCTAGATATTTGTATCTATGGCATATTTTCAAATAATGAAGAAATGTACATTCATTTTTGAAAAAAGAGCTTATAATTTTGAATGCACAATAATTATTTAATTTATCAGTTACTATTATTTAATTCTATATCGATTATCTCCATTAAAATCGGTAGTATCGTTAACATAGATAACCGTTGATTTCGATAATAATTAGCATCGATAATCTACAGTAAACATTCAAAATCATAGTTTAATATTGCTAAATAATTTTACGTAAACGAATTTAGCTTTAAACATGAATGTGATATAATTAGTGATTTCTAAAACTTTTCCTGAAGTAAAAATATTCATTTCTAATTTTTTATTAAGGATAAAAGAAACTAGAAAAAACAAAATACAGGATAAAGAATGATAATAGGCATTATTTACTTTTCACTGAAAATTTTGTAAATTTACGTAGACTGGACAAATACTTTAATAATTTACAAATAAATAAATAAGTAAATAAATAAATAAAAGTGTTGCATGATTTACAAATTTAAACTTTAGCAGTCGAGTAGGGAATATGGACATAATGAATAAATTAAAAAATGGAGTACAGGATTTTATTAATTCAGTGAAGTAATAATAATAATTATTATTATTATAATATATAAAATTGTGATTCGAAATTTAATTCCTGTAATAATACATTGTGATTATCCACTATTACATGCATAATTTGGAGATATTATGGGAATTTTTTGGAATTTTCCAGTAAGAGGAACTTGACAAACGTGTAAAGACATATAAAACAGAGTCTACGCAGCGAGTCAAAAAATAAGGGGGGGGAAATGAAGATAGAGGCGTTTTTTTTTTTTTTTTTTTTTTTTACACACCAATTTCCGAGATTTAAAACTGAGAACTATCTAACAAAAATGGCCGTTAATTTCTCTGTTATAACCACATAATACATGAGAAATGGTATCTAAAATGGATTTACGTAACAATTTTAAAGAAAATCATTAGAGCTGTTTTTGTGATAACGACTTTTACCAAAACTTGGAATACTCAATTATTTACAGGAAAACAATAGTTACATACAAAAGAATATTTAAAAGTGCGTTAATAGGTCGAGTTTGAAAAAAAAAAATCCGCATAGTTGTTTTTATAGCAACGCACTGGCGAGGCCCGAAATTGAGCTATTTATACAGGACGCCATCAATTTTTCTGAACTAACCAACTATATCATTCGAAATGATGTGTAACAAAGTGTTTATATAGAAACTTTGAAGAAAATCATTAGAGCCGTTTTTGAGATATGCACTTCCCGTTTCCGATGACCCACTTTCGTTTTTCCAATATTCACCAAAATTTAGATAATTCATCTATACATCAGACCTGTGTTGATTCTAAAGTTTTGTAGTTCTATCTTTATTAGTTTCGGAGATATGATAGCCAGGCCATACCACACATACATACACATTCACAGACACACACACTGAATAATTGCCAAAAACTACTTCTTTGGACTCAGGGGGCCTTAAAACGTGTAAATAAGGGGAAAACTCGATATCTAATTTTCAAACCAAAAACAATACTTCCATTACCTACGGTAGTTGGGTAATGAAATTAATGTAGGTTATAATTCATATATTTCAGCAAAAGATATTTCTCAAAGAGGAAGGATGAACCAGTAAAAAATTAAACAAAAATCATATGGTTTTGTATCTGCCTGTAAAAAGTAATGCTTGAAATACATTTTGGCTGTAGAATGAGGAGGATGCATTAGGATTCGTAAGGATTCATTTAATTATCTGTATAAATGTTTATGTTGTTACCACATATATCACAGTTTCTTTAGAAAATAGAAAAAAAAAAAAAAAAAAGCCATTTTTTGAAAATAACACACAGAGTACGGTGCCCAGTGCGAAACCATTTTTAAAAGACTTAACATTAGACGCTACATTAGACGCAGCATACTGCAATCAGAATGCAAAACTGCGCAAGCGCAAGTTTTATAAAAATTTCATTTGCATAAGTGTTGTACTGCTTATATGAAAACCCCAAACAAATGTATAATTCAAACAATAATGAGTTTTAGCATTAACAGAATTTCACTTCCTCTCAAAAATAGGAAGATGATTGATAATGATAATGATCAATAATTATTTACAATCTGAGTTTACAGTATTAAGCGTGGGCATTGATTGAATCAGAACAAAAATATAAGTAAAACCCCTTATAGGATTATCTTTTATTTTGAGAGAAACTGAAATTCGGTTCATTCTATCTCTCATTCTTTCTCTCTTTTAATTTACACGATATTTGTTCGGAGTTTTCGTATAAGTAGCTCAATCCTTTTTCTATTAAATTATTAAAATGGAAATTTTCTAAAGTTTGAGCATGCGTAGTAAAAAATTATTGAGTAAAATATTCGTAAGGTATTTAAAATTTTTGCATTCTTATTTTATATGCTGAGTCTAATGTAGTGTGTTAAGTTTCCTGTTTGCATTGGATCTAATAGCCTATGTTTTATAATTAAAAATGTGGCAATTAAATTTGCCAATTTTTAAAGAAACCGTTATATTTTCATGAATACATGAGGATATATGAATTTGAGAAAACTGAATATTTTGGTTATGTCATTGTCCAATCGTATAACAGAGTTCACTGTTGCTGAATAAATATTGATAAAACCACTTATCACTTTCCTATTTTTTTTTTTTTTTTTTTTTAGAAGAACTGAAATTATGTTCATACTATCTCTCATAAATTTTTGAATTTACATGATATGTGTTTGGAGTTTTCATATATGTTGCTCAATACTTTTGGCTGTTAAATTATGGAAATGAGTTTTTTTTTTTTTTTTTTTTTTTTTTTTTTTTTTTTTTTTAAGCTTGCACATGCGTAGGTAAATGTTATTTAGTAAAACTGATCATATTAAGATATTTAACATTTTTACATTATGATTGCAAAAATGCATTATGATTTGCATTATGGTTGTCTAATGTAATCCGCTAAATTTTTTAAAAATATCTTTGAACTGGGTCGAACAACCTACGTCTTTGTTTTGCATTTAAAAAATAAATAAATAAATAAATAAATAAATGTTTCTATGAATATATGTGGTAGCTTCGTAAAAATGTATACTGATAATGAGAATAGTTCTCTTAATCTCATGTTACAGACAAAACTCATTTAAAGCATTGCTTTTCACAAGGTGATCACAAACATTTTGATTTTTTACTTGTCCCTCTTTCCTTTTCAGGGCACAACTTTTGCTTACTTATATGAGTAACTATGTATAACATGTTCTTTACACTACAAAAGTTTCAAGATGATTCCTAAAGAAATTTTGTAGATATTTAACAAAACGTCTAAATTCAAAAGTATCCAAATATTTATTGCTAGATAGTGTACATATTTGCATTTTTGTCCAAAATTAGAAGTCATAAATATTGGCATATAATTAACATTCATTATACTAACAGATGAGAAATAATGAAAAAAATCTGAATTGAACATTTAAATTAAATTATTACAATTAGTTTATTAGATATTAACTAAAATCTTTATAATAGACTAGCAGGCAACGCATGCTTCGCTGGTCCCTATTTTTAATTGAATCACTATAATTACTGAATTCTCAAAATTGCATTAATTTTTATCACGTGAAAAAAAAAAAAAAAAAAAAGAGAGAGAGAAAAGAAATCTGATTGGGAAAAATGTCGCACTGGGTATTTCCATTAGCTATATTTTAGAGCAAAAATTTCACGTATATCTATTTTTTT
Source organism: Salticus scenicus (assembly GCA_963930645.1). Taxonomy (NCBI): domain Eukaryota; kingdom Metazoa; phylum Arthropoda; class Arachnida; order Araneae; family Salticidae; genus Salticus; species Salticus scenicus. The sequence goes on along the minus strand of OZ005650.1, from coordinate 204,259,574 downwards.
GTTTGAGATATATAGGATTGTGCGAAATCACGTTTTACGCATGTGAAATAAAGTTTCCCCCCCCCCGCCCCCCTTGGGGACTGAATTTCGAAAATTCCAGAAATTGGTTTTTACACATTTCTATTAGCTGTATTTTAAAGCAAAAATTTTACGGATATCTGTTTTTTTTTTTTTTTTTTTTTTTGAGATATGAAGGATTTTTTGAATTTATGTTTTTCCCCCTCTCCCCCCCCTTGGGGGGCGAATTTTGTAAAATCGCTTCTTAGTGGATGCATACGTCATAGAAAGAACATTGTCACAATATGTCATGCTTTTAGGTCCAGGGGTTTGGTCTGGGCGATGATAGATCACCCCCTCACTCACTCAGTGAGTCAGGAAGTACTCTTTTATATATATAGACTTAGAAAACTGAAACACTTACTATACAACAAGGGCGAAAAATGTCTGTACATAATCTCTTTTTTTTCTTCTTCTTCTTTCCCTTAACCCCCCCCCCCTTCGATTAAAAAATAAATAAACAAATAAATAAAATAAATGAATAAAAAATAAAATTGAAATAAAACTTTGCGAAATCTTAAAATCTACGAACTAAAAACTTTTTTATTTATAAAATGGAATGTTAGTATGTTTTTCAGTTTAGAGTGAACGAGAACGAAAACACCTGTGATTAGGATGGATCAGAACGCTTTCCAACTGTACTTACTCGTTGAAACTTTTAAATTTCTATGTAGCTGTCTCTAGGATGACACTTAAAAAATCATTTTGTTTTTAATTAGGAAGAACATTATTTTTCTATGATATCTATATAGATATCATAGAAATATGGTATCTATATAGATAAATAATGAAAATGAAACTTATGCTTTATTTTTATGCTTTATAATTTCGTAGAATTATATATATATATATATATGTGTGTGTGTGTGTGTGTGTGTATATACATAAAGAGAGAAAGAGAAATAGTTACATAGTTAAAGAAATAGATATTAATTAATTAATTAATTAAAATTTATATTATATTTATAAATGGATTAAATGTATTTCCGATTTCCACATCTAATAACAATTTAACTGAAAAAAGTAAGGTGTCTTTTTTTTTTTTTTTCCGTAAAGTATAAATATTCTAAAAGAATGTATTTCATCAATAACATTTACTGCAGAATTTCAAAAGAACTTTTTATTGTTTTCTCGTTATTTTCTTGCACAACAATTTTTCAATTTTTACCTACCAAAATGTTATTGTTTTGCCAGAGGGCAAACAAAGGGGCCGCAATTGAAGTGTAAAATTTATTTCATTTTCTGAATTTGAGTCAAATCCTTTGTCGAGAATAGGATAAAAAATATTTTATGCCGTTGTTACACTTTTTTTTTTTTTTTTTTTTTTTTTTTTTTTAAATTCAGTTTTGAGTTTTGAAGGCATATTTGAGTTTCAAAATGTATTTTATTTTTATTTATTTATTTATTTTATTCATTTATTAAATTAATATGCATTCACTTTTATATTACAAAAAGTTTATAATTTGATGAAAAAAAAATAATTAAAATTGAACGCAATGATTCACTAATTTCATTGTGATAATCATAACTTAACATTAAATAAAACTGAATTACAATGTATATTCTAACGTCAAAAAAGAAAAACGAGAATTCCAATTACGTGATTTCCGTTTCATAATGAATTTAAATAATTTTTCAGAATTTTAAAAATGCCTCGCCAAACGTAAGTTTTTTATATTCACTTCATCATTTTCCTGAGATTTTTGTATTAATGGTCTAAAGAATGCAGTAATAAGTTAAATGACTATTACAAAATGTAATCAAAACTTTTTTGTTTCTGCAATCGTGTCATTCGTTTTTTAACTGAATTAATATTAGTTTTGTCTAAAAAAAAAAAAAAAAAAAAAACTACATTGATTATATATATTTATTAATATCCGTATACTGTTAGTGTTATCTGTACCGCATAGTATTTATTTATTTATTTACATTCTTTTATTTAATTATTTATTTTTACTATTGAAAAAAGTATTTTAACAATATATATATATATATATATATATATATATATAAAGGTAGATATTAAATGATTCTACGGAATTTATTTTATTCTGATTATGAACTATATACATTAAATGATAGCTGACAAATGTTACGATTTTTGGATACCAGTATATATATAGAAAGATGAAGAAAATTGTTGCATCTTTCTATTCTTCTATTCTATTCTTGAATTTATTGTTGTCAATTGTTGTTAGTTGTTGTCAATTTTCTTTGAAAATTTAAGGCAGAATTTTTTGTACAAATTGCCCGTACTCAAAAAATGTAATACTTTGCAGCTATGTATTAAATCAGAGCCTCCAAAAATTTTATATTTTTAATTTTTTTAAGAGCCAAAAAAAAAAAAAAGAAAAAAAAAGATCGTTAACATTAATTTAAAATATGTTTATCGTGTTATATTTCCAAAGTTGAAAATATCAATATAAAATAGTTTTAAAAACGCCAATAGCATGTAAGAGAACAGTAATCTTCAATGAGTAGTCTACAAGTAACAAGAAAAATATCCAAAAGCTGAAAAGCTAAAAAGCAGGTAAAATTTAAATGATTTCAAAATTTCTTCTACTGAATTAAGATATAAGAAAAAAATATAAATATATTTATATCTGTTATCGACCTTAAGAAGTAAAAAAAAAAAAAAAAAAAAAAAAAAAAAAAAAAAAAAACTACAAACAATTGCTGCTATAAAATATCAAGATCAAAATAAAAGAGAAAAAACTATTTTATTCAAATTTGGAAACATTTTTATTTGTATTATAATTCATTTCTTTATTGTTAGAAAACTTTCTATTCGTCTTTGTAATACTATATAAAAACTTTTATTAGCAAAGTATTGAAGTGATAAAAATCTTCATTTTGAAAGCGAATATCACCCTCCACCCCCACATACCATGTAAATACATTAGTGTATTTTTTTACAAAATAAAATAAACTAACGAAGATATCTGAAAACTTACATAGGCCTTTGGCAAATAAATATTATTTTATTAAGGGGAAATATTTTTTTTAGAGATTAAAATAGAAATATTCAACGACATTTTCTAAATGAAAAATTATGGTTTTAAATATCTTGTTATTCTATCATATTCTTCGTTAAAAAAGACCATATTTTTATAAGGAATTGATGATTTATTTTTATTATTATTAATATTATTATTTCCGGAAACGAAAATTTTATATATATATATTAATTAAGGAGAACTTATTTTTTTAATTGTAATTTTTGCTGATACACCTGAAGCATTTAATGAATATATATATATATATATATATATATATATATATATATATACATAAACCATTCAATATAATAATTATTTAATGGTGTGTGTTACACTTTTTTTTAAACTTAAAATATGTTATCATAAATTCACTTTTTTTTTTTTTTCAATTAAAAAATATTTATTAAGATATATAATTTATTTAATTTAGAGAAATGTAGTACGATGAAATTCACGTTCTGCCTGAAAAGAGAATATTCACTGTGAAATATTTTTTTTATGTATATCAATTTTTCTAAAGATAAAATTCATATTCAATTGCTTTACATGTACAAGTTGATCCAAAAGTCACAGAAAAAATAAAAATTATATTATTCAAAAAGTATTGAACGTAGCACTTTGCGTTTTTCGCTGAAACGGAGAGAAAAACAAGGATTTTTTTTTTTTTTTTTTTTTTTTTTTTTTTTTGGGGGGGGGGGAGGGGTAACAAAAGATTTATTAGAAAATTAGTTAAACTTTTCTTCGTCAGATAACACTTTAATAATAATAATAATAATAAAATATTTTTTTTACAGTGGTTCAGTACATTCAACAACGTAACTAGGGCTATAAATGCTCAATGTGACGTCCGTCATTTCTTAGATTGACTGTCAGACGTTTCATGTAAGAACTTCACCTAAAAAAAAGATTTAGTATTCACAATATGGCGTCGTTTAGTCAAGTGAATTAGTTTAAAATATGAGAGGATACTGGTAATACAGCGCGATATATTTATGAAAAATGAAACTAATATTTTGTCTTATATATAATCGCATGATTTTCTGTACATTTGAGTAAAACCCACATAGAGGTACATTCAGTAATTTTTGCATAATATGTAAAAAATACAATATATTTGTATAAATAAAATAATAATAAAATATATAATTGTATATTATATTTTTTCTATGTCTTTTGGATCATATATATATATATATATATATATATATATATATATAATGTAAGATTTCATAAATATTTAGCTTTTAAAAGATACATGATAATACTAACATCACAAAAATAAAACTGATTGTAACACAGAAAAAATGCTAGCACAAAAACTTTACGATTCATTTTTAGTTCCGATTAAAAGACAAAACCAATTTAAATTACTTAAGCCTACATGAGTAAAAAAGACTATCAATACTGAATATTGAAGTTTCTCAATATACTTATTAAAAATGTAACAGGAAATAATAATAGAATTAAAAAAGTATGAGCAAAGAACCACAGGAATTAAGAATTGGTTTAGGAAATGCTTAAAAATACACACACACACACACACACACACACACACATATATATATATATATATATATATATATATATATATAAGGTCTTTACTAAGTTTCACTAAGTTTAGGACATTTGTTTAAATATAGATATTATATTCTCTTATACATAAAACAGACAAAAGGATGTTTCCCAATCGAATTTTTGAATCTTCGACTATGGTATAATTGCGCAATTTTGATATTCTCGAAATAAAGAAATTATGTGTTATTTGGTCGCCCAGTAGCAAGCTTTTATAACCTAAATGAAAAGATTTTCAAAAATTTCCATTTTGGAATTTTGGAGACTATATGAATCCATAATATTCACTTGAAAATATTGATAGCGTTGAAAATTCTCTGAATAATTTAAAAAATATTCTTAAACATTTTATAAAAGAAGTAAAATATTCAAACGGCAAATGAAGAAGGTGGTATTCTTTATATACAGATGCATACAAAAAAGAAACTTCTAACACTAGAAATGTGAAGCTAGTGTGACTGCAATAATAATTTAATTTAATTGTATATAAGTTGAGTCTTGTTCATAATGCACAGTTTTGTAACTTATCCTAATGTATAAATATGGCTAATGTTTTATCTTTTGCGCTTAACGCAGATTCACTACGCTATATTTCTTCGTGTGTATGCAATGTAGCGTTTTTTCGAATGACTTGTCTCGTATTTAAGAACACAGATACTCCATATATTTTTTCGAAGCATAAAAAATAAAAAATATTTTTAATACAAGTTTTAAATACTAATTATTCCAGTTTAGAAAAATTGTCCATAAAAAATATATATTGTATATAAATATTGACAAAATTCCTTAAAACCTTTCTTTTATTTCAAGAACATAAATTCTGTTCATTCTATATCTGGAAGCGTTTTGAATTTACATGATATATATTTGGGTTTTCACATAAGATGCTCCATACAATTGGCTATAAAATTATGCAAATGAAATCTTTATAAAGCTTGCAGAGGCGTAGTTAAAATTCTTTTAATAAATTTATTTAAAAATATTTAACAATTTGACATTCTCTTTTCGGTATGCTACGTCTAATATAGTATGCCGAGTTTCCAAAATATTGCTTCGAAGTGGCTCTAATACGCAGTAATATAATTTAAGAAGTGGCAATATTTTTTTGCAATATTTTAAATAAATCGTTACGTCTCCATGAATATATGTGGTAGCCTCAACAAAATTTATATAGATTATAAGAATTTACATAATCACATGTTAAAGCCTAAACACATTTCAAACACTACTTTTTACAGGGTGATCCAAACCATACTGATTTTTGTTTAATTTTTTACTGGGCCTCATTTCTTCTTCAGGAAAATATTTTTCCTGAATTATATGAGGTATAGGATGTTCTTTATGATCACAAAGTTTCAAGACGATTCAAGAAGATTTATTCTAAATAATTAACAAGACGTCCGGAATAAATAAATTCGGAAGTGTCCAAGTACTTAATGATAAATAGTGTACTTAAATAATAAAAATAATAATAATAAATAAATAAATCGAATATAACGAAAATACAAAATTAATTTTTCTATATTCAAATATATCCAAAGATATTGATATAAAAAATTTCTAGGACATTACTAGTTTTTGAAAACATATCTTTTATATATATATATATATTTAAACATGCATTTTATTTTAAGCAATTAAACTTTCAAAAAATTTTAAATTGAGTATTAAGAGCAACAATATTTAATAATAGGTAGAAATTTATTGAGCGTTTAGTTTGAGACACGAGAAAAAAAAAATGTATATATATATATATATATATTTTTTTTTTTTTTAAAGAAGGAAAAATAAGTTAGAACTTTGAAGACATATGTATATATATATATATATATACTATAAAAGAAAAACTTTAAATTTTCTCCTATAAGTAAATTCAAGTTTCTGAAAAAAAAAAAAAAAAAATATATCTCCACCATTTTACATGTGTGCAAAAAATTAAAAGTTAAACTTCAATTTATATTAACGAAACATTTCAAAGAGTTTAGTAATTTCATTTCTTTAATTATCAATTTGAAATTGCAGAAATTTGAAGATACTGAATAAATATAAAGTACGTTTTTATATTAGCAATCGCTATATCACGTCCAAATTTTTAAGATTATGATTTGTCAAATCCATCCTTGTAAAAATAAGCTCTATCCTGCACAAAACTGAATCAATCTAAATGTTTCATAAAAATAAATAAATAAGAATAATAATATAAAATAAATAATTAAAAATAACTTTTTCCAGTAATAGTAATATTAATAATTAAAATTTTAGAGCTTAATTATTCAGTGGTATAAATAAAAACTGTGAAAACTTGAAAAACTTGTGAATAAAAACTGCAACAATTAATATGCATATGAAGATATTATAGGGTATAATAACTGGCTTTAAGATTCAACCGAAAATACTTTGCTCAATTTTTGGTGTATTTTATATAAATTTAAGATGTTCATTTATTTAAGCTTATAAAATTCCTTTTTTCCATAATATTAGACAGTACTTATATTATGATTTTCAAAGTGTCAGTAAACTATTTTTCTATTTCTCAATCTCCCTTATTCCTTAATATTTTATGATGAACACAATTCGTCTGATGAAAAGAATCTTATCATATATATTTTTATTTAAAATAAAATAATAGATACAGAAACATTCTTTAATTAGCAATAACAATAAAATATGGGTATTATTCATATCATATGTATTCAATCAAACATTTTAATCAAACGATTTTCTGTAAAACATCAAAATTCTATCGCAATCACTATACCGTAATTAAGAGTTAATCTTCAATAAAAAATTGAAATATAATAATTTTGAACAATGCATTAATTAAACACTTTTTAAAAATAATAATATAAAATACATGTCATTGTTTTGTATAACAATATCTTTTAAAACTTTAAAAACTGCATCTGAGAAAGACAAATTGTCCTTTCCAGAAAAATCTAATTCTAATTAGAAAAGACAATAGGTTTTGTGAGTTCAATTAAACGTCTTAGTAAAAATCGATTTATTTCTAAAAAACTAATTAATGAAATAATTGAAAGATGTTTTTTAATTAAAAGCATGATGTAATAAAATTATTTTTGTGTATTTATTTTTGCGAATATCATTTAAAAAAAATTAAAACTGATATTAGAATTATTTTTTCTGATATCCTGATTATAAGTACAACTATAATATATTTCCTGTTTATCTGTCTGTCTATCTGCTTGTTTTCCTGCCCTCTAATGTCCGTAAATGTTTTAAAAATTTCCTAAACCTGATTTACGTTTGTCAAAATAGTTTTTCTCCTATTAAAAAAAGGATAGATAAAATGATAGGTTTATGTAGAGACCCACCCTAAATTATGCTAATGCAATGACTTCTATGACAGGCATGTTTAGAAGTTGCATTTAAACACCTTTGTACTGCACAAATCACGGTGAAATCTATATTTTATCATCCACATGTACAACAAAATGTTTTCTATAGAATATGTTATGATTAATAATACGGTTTATACGGAAACAACAACAACAAAAAAAAAAATTCAGATACATTTACGAATATAGTTATAAATTGCTGCGATTGCATTTTTGTTTTATTTAAAGCTCTGTAACATTTGTCTACAACGTTAAAGATAGTTTACTACTTAAGGCGTTCTAATTGTAGGTCTTTTTTTTTTTTTTTTTTTTTTAAGTATGTTTATCCACATTTTAACGACTTTAAATGACTCAGAATTTCGTTAAACTGATATATATTATATATATCACTCGAGTTAACTATATGCCTTTATGAAAATGGTAGAACATACATGAATGTTTTGTGTTTAGAGAAGCTTAAAATATTGCCAACATTGTGTTCCGTGGGAAGCATTTTGTAAATCATATTTAAATAGATTTAATATACACAAATAACAGTGATATTACAATTTATTATTAATTGCATAAAAAATATGTTTCCTGTTGAATATGGTATGTTTAATAATTAGGCTCATAGGGCCGTACGAAATTACTAAAATTTATTAGGTATTTAATTGAAAATGTTTCTAATGTATTTTCCTTCTTTTTTTCTTTTTCCTTTTTTACTGTTCACAAAAATTATTGCGTCCTTAATCACTACACTTCTGTCAGGGAATATTATTTTTTCTAAATAATTATAATTTGAAAAACGGTTTGATTCCTGTACTGATGTTACTCGGATTTAAACTTTTGTTTTAAAAGACCACCGCATCACACGTGATGGAAAAATGACTTAATTCATGAAACTGGCGAATGATGAAAGTACCAGAAAACAACAAGAGTTCGAATTTTGCTCCAGTTCAGGTCCTAGGAAATTCCGTGATCCATTATCCCCAGAATATTTGATGAGAAATTAGAGGACTCAGTGACTACGACAGTTTTTTTTTTTTTTTTTTTTCACCAGTCACCATTAGCGTACAAAAGGTCTTCCGCTGGTTCGAGGATCGAACCTCTAATCCTTTATTCACGAGCCCGCTGCTCTTAACAACGAGGTTACAGCGGCCTTTATCCGAATTTAAAGTAGTTGAATGAAAAAAGAACATTCTTTGTTAAACAGTATTTTTCAATATCTTTGTAGATATCTTAGAATTAAAAAACTTTCATGTAATATTATAAACAATAGACGATTAATATAAACTCATGTCCAAAATTGTCTTTAAGTGCATATAAACACGGATTTCTCAAAAACTGTGAGCTATAATTTTGTGATGCATAGATAAAGAAAATAGTATAATGTGCACTACCACAAAAATTATATCTATATCATTCTATATAAAAGTGTCACTTACAGTTTAACATGTATTAAAGTTTAATATAGCTTCTTCATTTGAATATTTTACATATAGAGGTTTTTGCAGTCTTGACTAGCAGATGCTAAGATGTAGCGATGCGTAATGTCGTAGGAGGTGAGTAATAGTAGAGCCACTTAGCTGCCGATATATACCGAAACTAAATCAGTTATAGTTTTCAAAATGGTTAACTCACATATCAAATTTGGCGCATTTATGTGCCATTAAAGTTGAGATTTATTCTTTCAATTCACGGAGTAAATTGTAGCTCAAATTATTGGCACATCTGTACCCAAACTGAATCTACTTACCCTTTCACAATGGCACCTTCTTTTACTATGTTTTGTGAATTATATAGAATGTTTTGTGAATTATATAGAATTTGAGATATAGCATTCCAATCACCAGCATTAATTGTAGCTTTACAGCACCTATTGTCCAATAAGCACCAAAATTGAATCAACATTGTGTTTAATAATGGCCCTCACACTTATCAAGTTTTATGGATTTAAATACAATAGAATATGAGATATAGCGTTTCTCTTCACGGGGAACATGTAGCATAGTAGGGCAACTTAACGGTCGATATCCATCCATATTGAATCTACACAATATCTTATGATGTTCATTTCATTTATTAAGTTTTGGTAGATTAAGCACAATAGAACTTGAGATACAGCCTTTCCATAAATAAGAGAACTTGCAGTTCAGCAGACTCACCTGTCCAATAGATTGTACCAAATGTTAACAGCACTAATTTATGTAATGGCGCAAATACATATCAATTTATATGCAATTCTATGCATTAGTTTCTGGGATACAGTTGGAACAAAATTTTTATCACACACTCAGATGTGCACACATTTTCTGAAAATGATCAAATCGTGTTCTTGACCTCTCAAAACGAATTTTCAAATCCATTGAAAACTAGAAATAGAACATTTTTGCGACATCAGTCCATTATGTTGTTCAATATAGAAGAAAGTAAGGAACAAAAAAAAAAAAATAGAACACGTAATAATACATAATTATATGATAAAACAATAAAAATGGTAATAAAATGTGACAAACGGTGACAGGTAAAGAAAAACAAAAGAATGATCATAAGCAAAGCAAAGTTATGTTATATACATTTTTTTATTATTTGATTTCTATTGTGCATATAAATTTAAGATAATTTTCAAAAAGAGTGAAAATACTTCAAGAAAAATTTCATTCAAAATCTTTTCGAAATGTTATGAGATTCAAGTTTTAATGATATAAAATTTCTTTAGACGTGAAAAATATTTCATCTGAAACTAATTTAAATCCTAGAAATGTATAATAATATCACAATATTAGAATTGATATTTCAGTATTCATTTCGTTTCGTATTATTTCATCATTTCCCAAGCATTCAAAGCATCTCATATAATAAGGAATGCATTTTGAATGCGTCACACGAATATGCATCTTGCCTAAAATATAAATATAGAGCAGAATATAGAAGTTATCACAACGAAGAAATGTTATTCACAAATTATAGGATGTAGTCAATTTCTAATACTTTTCATATGTAGATAAATTCATAACTTTTTTTTTTCATTTAATATATAAAACTATAATGTTAGACGTTTCCTTTAAAGCCATTCATCATTAATAAACTATAAAATATTTGTAAAATAAATTGTAATACTTTTTATTTTTATAGACAATATCTTTCAAGAGAAACATGAAAACTATTAGACATAATTCTCTTATTTCATACCTTTACTTCAAATATTTCAGTTTCAAAAATGTAGATTATAAAGAACATGTTAAATCTTAAATATTTCCGTGCAAGTTTTGTCTTGAGACCAAAACAGAGATCTGTTGCAAATTAATGAAAAAAGAAGTCTCGAGCCACTTTGAAAAGACTAATGATTAAAAATGCATTGTTGCTGTAGCCTGTGATTAACAGTTGTTTGTCAGATGAATAATACAATTTTATTTGATAACACAACTAACATTATATTAATGCAACTGCTTTATACAAAAAAAAAAAAAAAAAAAAAAAAAAAAAAACAGGCTTATTTGAATCAATAGATCTGATACTTTAAAAATTTAGTGGTGTTAAAAAAATAAAATTGTAGTTTTCATCTGGCATCCCTGATTAACAGACATTTTTAATTATACAGGGTCCATGTATATTATGGAGTTCTTGATTAATATTTGGTGGGAAGGTCGGGAATTAATAAAGAAAACTATTTCACATCTATGCACATTTATGACAACTATGCAAAATAAGACTATTTGCACAGTTGACAATAAGCACGTGAAAAAATTGTATGCTGGGGCACACGCCGGTTGGAGTAGCGCTCAGGATACATTTGTGCAGCTCGAATGTATCTTTCCCCTGCGGCACCGCAATATAGACGCAGATCTATAAGTTCATTCCACGCACACCAGTTCATTTTACTTTTACGGTTACGTGCCGATTCTGGCATGCCATAGTCAAAAACCCTCTTTGTAAGAGATTAAAGTATTGCAAAATTTCCATTTTCGCGACCAGAAATTGCAAGACTGGGCATGCAGGTGGTTTCGTCCTTTTTGACTTGATAATCTGAGAACGCCCGTAACTCTGTTCCACGGCAATCCCTACCATGGACGTAAAAACAAAAAGTAACAAAAACTGGTCACCCCTATCTCGCTGTGCATGAATCTGAGAACGCCCGTAACTCGGTTCCGCGGCAATCGCTACCACGTAGGTAAAAACCAAAAAAAAAGCATCACTGGGCACCCCTACCTCGCTGCGCATGAATCTGAGAACGCTCGTAACTCGGTTCCGCGGCAATCACTACCAAGGATATTAAAACAAAAAAAAAGAAAAAAAATCACTGGACACCCCTACCTCACCGTGCATGAATCTGAAAACGCACGTAACTCGGTTCCGCGGCAATCACTACCGCGCATGTTAAAACCAAATATATATGTATATATTAATATATATATATATGTATGTATGTATGTATGTATATCACTGGACACCCTACCTCGCTGTGCATGAATCTGAAAACGCACGTAACTCAGTTCCTTGAAAATCACTATCACGCATGATAAAAACCAAAAAAACATAACTCGACACCCCTATCACGCTGTGCATGAATCTGAAAACGCTGGTAACTCGTTGCAGCAGTCAGTATCACGTGCAGCAGTCAGTATCACGCACGTATATACGCTTCGTGCACATAAAAACCAAAAAAAAAAAAAAAAAAAAATCACTGGACACCTATAATTCGCTGTGTATGAATCTGAGAACGCGTGTTACTATTCTTGTATTTTTACTTTATTCACGCAAATGGGAATAAAATCGCGCAAATGGGATTTTTTCAAATTACTTAAAACTAGTAAGTTTATCTCCAAAATTCGCTTTGGCTTCATTTCCGATCAATAGACTTTAGGGATGGCACAAGTATAAAATAATCCTTTTAAGAAAAATTCCTTGAACACTTTAATCCCTTCCAAAGAGGGATATTGTCTATGGCCGGCTTGCATTTGTATAAAAAAAATATAAAAATATTTTTTAAAATTCTATTTCTTCAGAATAATAAGTAATAATAATAATAATAAAGCGTTTATAATCTATGTAAATTGTAATGTTTTTCTTTATTGTTCCCCTTGTAATGAGATACGATTTTTATTCAATGCTTACTTAAATTTTAATGTGAGAAAATATGTTTTTTTTTTTTTTTTTTTTTTTTTTTGAAGTATTATGAAAAAGCAAACAAAACATTAATTAAATGTGAAGTTTTAGGATATAAATGAAACAAAAATATAGCATATTCAGCATAAGACAAATAGAGAACAGAATATAATTTTAAAACTGTATTAATACTTTGTACTTTCTCGTATCCATTTATCTGGTAAAGAATGTATTTCTTTTGGTTCAAATTTTCGAAATTCAATTATGGCTATATTTACACGTTTAGAGTTTCCCTGAATCCGAAATTCATGTTTTTAACGGTTGGTGTACATGGTTATATCTGTACATGAGACTGTTATCACCATATTTCAAGAATAGAAATTAACAGGAAGATCGAAATCGGTGATTTAATTCCCTATCATATAGCAATAAAGACGGCAATTATAAGAAAAATTGAAACATTTATTAATTGAATAAAAGTATTAAAAGAATGGATTGTCATCGTGTTCTGAGCTATTATAAAAGTTGCAAATGTGTTTCGAGTCGGGAATATAGTTAAAAATCGATTGCAAGATTTGTACTTGACAAAGTTAATAAAAACATGGTAAAAAGTAGTTAAAGATTTTGTTTTTCAGGAAGATAGTTCGTTCAGATCGATCAAGTGGCTGGTGTACAATGACATAGAGGACAATTCAAATACATTAGATTTATGGTCTAACATTTCGGTAGGCACAGTTTAACATCAAAAGGCTGAATTAAAGAAGATGAAATGGACATACATTTTTATACACATAATAGCATGTTATACGTACAGATTATGGTAGGGACATCATTCACCACTCGTTTACAGGGCTATCGAAAATGATTAGAATAAAGTGACACTATAATTTTAATGTACTGAAATTGCATTTCAGATTGTTATGTGCGTTGTTAATATAAGATTATATTTAAGAACACAATGTGGTGTGTACATAACTTATAGACAACATTCACAGTTACCAGTAATTTAGCGGAAACATTCATGTTTTAATGCGATTATTGGATGTGCTTCCCTATATTTTACCATATCTACAAAAAATGCTCAGGAACGAAAATCAATCCCTTTTACCAGTAAGATAAATAAAGTATTGTATTTTATTTTATTTATTTATTTAATAATTATTTATTAATTAATTAATTATTTTTTTTTTCAAGTTATATTTTCGCCTTTTTTTTTTTTTTTTTTTTTTTTTTTTTCTGTAAAAATGAGTGCTTTGAGATTCCTTGAATACCAAATTCAAGTTTTTAACTGTTAGTCTTTAAATCAGTGTGTTATTACAGAAATTTGAAAACAGTTACTTGATGTAAATTCAAATATTGCATTTTGAAGTTTATATTAGTTTGCTACTTGAAAAGTTTAATCAAGTTTGATAAGTTCCAAGGAGTGGCGCAACTAAAAATTATCTGTACAATTTGTAATATACATTTAATTTTTTTAACAGACGTGAAACTTATAGAGATGTAGGCGCAATACTGAAGCAGGGGTTTAAAGTGGGCGGCATCTTTACTGACGCAGAATTATTTTTCGAATTAAACTGTTGAGAAACATACTTTTTAACTCGGGTTAACATACAGTACTTGTTATCTTACCCTTTAATCTGCAACCAATCATTAAAACATAGAAATGTAAGTGTAAGCGAAAGTCGAGTGAGTGCCATACCAGATTATTTTACTTGAAACATCGCGAAGAGATAAAGAGCTTTATTAAAAAAAACAAATTATTTGCTACCTTGAATTTGTGATAAAACCTTAAAAACAAAATAAATCTCAAATATATGAAAACCTATGCACTTATAAACATTTTCAAATCACAAAGATAATAGATGGGAGTTTAAGAGGGGAAAAATGTTTTATAGAAAATGCATTTAAATTTCATTGCACTGCTAAACAGGAGCGTGGGAAAAATACTTTATTGAGCAGATGTAAAGTAGAGTGTTTTAAATGGTAAATCATTTATATATAAATTGAGAAATTTATATAGGTTTAATAATTTCCATCTCATGTTATTATTTTTTTCTTTTTTTTTTTTAGGAATAAATGGCTGTTTTATAAACGAAATGTTTTAGATTAAAAATGAATATTAATTCTACGTCTCTCTACTTAACCTAAAAAATATTTAAAAAATAATAATAATAAAAGTAATAATTTCAATGTTTATTTAATAAAATTAATATTTTTTACAATTACGCATTCATCAGAATACAGTGATGGTCTCTTTCTTTCTCTCTATGCATAATTCTTCTTACCTCGTAACTAAGGAAAGAGTAATAATTCTTGTTTAATAATAATAATATTTTTATGCAAGTGCTAATTTCATTTTATCATCAGCAAAAGTATTAAAAATACTATACTTTCATTTAAATATTTATAATATATATATATATATATATATATATATATATATATATATATGAATATGTAAACAAATCAGTGAAATAAATTAAACTAAACCCCCCAAAACACTGAGGTCTTCATCAGGGATTCCCCTCAGTGTAGGGGTGAAAGAGAAGTTTCTGAAAGGACAGTAGCAATTAGCTAATAACTATCCTTAGCCCCCAACTTCTCACCATTAACTGAAGAGAAATCACCATTAACTGTAGAGAAATCAAACATGTATATAATGTATTATTTTAATCCAATTTTTAACTCTATGTTTCCACTGTTTTCCTATTTCAATTAGTTCTATTTCCTCATTCAAGGGCGATATTTAAGTACCGGCGAGTTACCCCGTCGGCCGAAGTGAGTTTGTTTATCAGATAAAGGGTTTTATTTTATTTCATTTTATACGTTCTTGTATACCTTGAGTAATTCCTTATATTATTGTATATTTTTTTAAAGGGATTGATGTAATTTTATAACTTTTGTAATTTTGTAATTTTATAACTTTTTTAATATTTTATACATTAAGTACATGGTTGATTTCTCTTCAGTATATGTTGTTTTTCTGTTTGGTGAGAAGTTGGGGGACTAAAGATAGTTATTAGCTAATTTCTACTGTCCTTTCAAAAACTTATCTTTTACCCCTACATTGAGGGGCTTCTCTGCTGAAGACCTCAGTGTTGTTTGGGGTTTAATTTCATTTATTTCACTCATTTGTTTACATATTCCTACATTTAAGTTTTGCATTTCCTTTTGCTGCAATTTTGCGCATTAGTTTGTAGTTCCTCTTTTGGTTTTTCTAATTTTTAAATTCATATATTTGGGTCATTCTCTGAAAAGTGGGCTTTAAAAAAAAAAAAAAAAGTTAGCCCAAATAAAATTGCTCCAATTTTTTTTTACATTTTTGTGCATGTACATGTATATGTTACAGTTAATAAAAATACATTTGTATATGTTACAGTTAATAAAAAAATAACACTAAACAAACTGTATCTAATAATTTTTGAAATGGTAATTACTTTTTCATAATTAGAAAAATGAGGGAATGATTGTGAAGGAATGACAAATTCCTTCTAGAAACTAATTTATAAAAATATTATTAAGTTTAGTTATATTTTCAAACACTAAATATTTATTAAAACATATTTTTATTATTATAACATCATAATAAAGCAAATTTGATTTATTTTAGTTAACTTTATAATAAGTGAGGGAATAAAAATACTGTATTTCAATCTAACGTTTGAGAGGTATATGTTATTCATTATAAAATGTTTCCAACAGAACACAAAATAGTTTCTTTACTTTGCTGCAATATATATTAAGTTTGACTTATATAAAGTACGTGCTGTCATTATACAGTAAGTAGGGGTGTCATTATAGTTTGATGCAGGAATGATATCTATTACCAGGGACAACAATAAAAAGTGTTCTAATTTCTTTCATTGCATAATATATAAATATAGTATAATGGATAAATATTTATCAAAATATGTTTAATAAATTTTCAATTCAAATAATCTAAATATACATGCTTTAATACCATAGAAACTATTTTATTTACTTACATGTGGGAATGGGGACACAATGAGGGAATGATACTTTGCATTTAAAAAAAATATTTTAAAATTATATTTGAATTCCAATAACCAAAGAATAACAGATTATATGTAAAATCAATTAATACTGATAGTTTGGACAGCTTTTTGATTTTGTGCTTTTAAAAATATGCCCTCAAGACAGCTGGGACATGAAATGACTACGTTTCAGAGAATTACTCATATATATATATATATATATGTCGCAGACATTCATAACAGAAATATATGAAATATTTGTGTGCATAGTTATTGAAAATTAGCGCGATTGACCATTTTAAGGTAACAAGGATTTACATTCTTGGTGCTAGAAAGGTGAAATTTGGAACAAGAAAATGAAAAATAAAGAGATGTCATTAAAGGGGACTTGACATCTTCGATAACACTACTGATGTAAGTTTCTTAAAAAAGCTTGTATTTCCATTGAATATTTATGCATTAAACAATAACAGGTTTGTTCAATAATACTTATATTCAGGCAGCAATTTATATGGGTTTTAATATTTTTTTTTGCATACTTGAAATATTTAAAATATGTTTTCTCAGTTTGTATTTTTTTTTTTTTTTTAGAAGTTCATGATCTATAAAATGCTAAAGCTTCAACAGATATATATATATATATATATATATATATATATATATATATATATATATATATATATATATATATATATATATAATAAAAAATATAAGACTTAATATTTTTTTGGATGTTTAGAAGAACCTGCCAAAAAGAACTGTGAATGGGTATTGCAGTGCATAAAAAAATAAATAAATAAATAAATAAATAAATTGTAAGAAAGATCATGTTTTTGTTCAAATTTTACATATACTTGCATTTTTTTCTCCATAACTAAGTAATGAATTTCAAAACCATTAGGTCCTTTTAAACATAAATTATAATAATAATAATATTATATGCATATATATATAGTCTTTTCTTAAATGTCTGTTTTAGATTTAGCCTTTTGCATATCATTAATTCCTAAAAGAAAACAAACATAGAAAATGCAATTTAAAATTCTGAAATCTAAAAAACAAAAATAAATGAAAACCATAAGAATTTTTGCAGAAATATATATTTTATAAAACAAACCTAATATTTTTGAATTTATAAAGACTAGAGAGGAAATATAGGCTTTTATAAGAAGCCTACATCATATGTGTCGTCAAAGGTATCATGTCCGCTTAATTAAATTTTTCAAATAAGGGAAAACTGCTACCTTTAACTGGTGTGTTTATGCGTAATAAATGAAATACAAGTTGATTGTTGCAACTGTTGCTTAGTTTACAGGAGACATCAAATTCAAATTAATTTACTGTTACTTCTCTAAACAGTGACCTGTCCCAGAGGAAAAATCTCTTCCAAATCTTTTTTCTTAAGCTCTTCAAAAAATATTTAGAAATCTGTTTATCATTCAGTCTCTCATTATTAAAAGAACTATACTGAATAATCATTTGACATAACCTCCATACTTAAACTTCAGATAAAATACTTCCCAATCTAACTATAGTCCCAAAACTTTCCTGAAAGCCTTAATTATTCTGAAATTCGCACTGCGGTAGCCCAGTCGGTAGAATGCCGAGCTCGTAATTAGAAGATGGCTGGTTCGGTACTGAAGCCGACCAAAGACCGTCGAGTACTTTAATAGTGGTTAGTGCTCATAAAATCCGTCGTGGCAGCAATGTCCTCCATGTTCTCAGCAAAATCTCCTCTGAGAGACACCGAAGCGGGGCAGTCATACCCTCGGTGGAGGGCCAAAATTGTGACGGCATATCTCCAGACCATCCCTGGGAGTTCTTCCCAGTCCCCGCCAATTACCCATAGCGCAGTACTAGTGTGACGTTAAAACCCAACCTACGTACCATCCATCAAATATTTTTCTTCAGAAAACTCGAATTCAACCTATTATCTTGATTTAACCTACAAAAGCATCCGAATTAAATAATGTTTTGGAAAACTGCACAAACTGACACTATTTAGAATTCAGTAGAGTGGGTTTTACGGCGAACTAGTGCTATTCTATGGGCAAATGGCGACAGTGTGGTCTCTAAGTGTCGTCCGGAGACATGGCATCGCATTATTCATCCTCCATGGATTATTTGGCTTCCCTTCTCCGGTGACGTCAGAGGAAATTTTTTGGATGAGAACATGAAGAACATTGAGACCACGACGGATTTTATTTGTATCAATCACTAATGATGTGCATGATAATCTTCGGCTGTATGAAGCACGCACTCTGCCAATTGAGAACTCGGTACTCTACCGGCTAGGTTACCCTCTGTCTGACACAACTAAAGAAACTGAACATGAAAATTTACACAGCATTGTACATATAGAGGGACTGCAAGCTCTAAAAAATAAAAAGTATCAATTTTCTGCAAAATCAGATAATATTAACTTTTTAATGGGACATTTATTACTTGTAATGGTACATTAAAATCTTTATTGGGATTGATATTTAATTAAGAAAAAAAAATGAATTTTAAACCTTCATAATGCAAGTATAAGTAAACTTACCGTAAAATTCTTTAATTTTGAATGAAAAAGGCGTGATAAGCTACATTTTTACGCGTACTGTTTTAAGTCTATTCAGTTATTTTTGTTTTAAAATTTCTTACCACGACCTGAAAAAAATAATTTCTGAAAAAAAAAAAAAAAAAAAAAAAAATCAGCACTGAATATCCCATTTTGTTCTTCTATTTTATTATTCCATGTATTTTAGTAGAATAAAAACGGCGGCGTTCTAAAATATCTTACTATTTTTCTATTATTCAATTTTCAATTATTTTTCTATTAAATCCTAGTTGGAAAATTACAGAAAAAAATAATTTCAGGATAAAGTTGTATCGGTGTTTTTTAAAATATACACGAAATACATTAGAAATGTAATTTATCAGTAAATTACACTTTATTATAAGTGTATTACAAATCTACTCGATAGCACAATAACATTTGAAATATGAAAATATACATCACATTTTAAAGGTAACAGTAATATTGTGTTTTAAAAAGTTTTTATGTCTTAGTATTATTTAAATTGATTTAGAATGGAGTATTGTTGAAATAAAATCTCTAGGGTATACAAAGATAAACGCAATTTAGTTTTCACAAATCGTAAAGCAAAGATGAAATTCGATTTCCATTTTAAATCTCTTTTCCGTCACAGAGTTATAAAAGCAGGAAAAAGCTCTTTTATGTTAACATTCTAAATTTTTATTATTTTGTATGGTAAAATAATTTGTACAATAATAATAATTGTGATTATAAAGAAAGAAGCTTTTATATCTTTAGATTTTGAAAGTTACGCATGAAAAAATTACACAAGCCTACAAAAATGATGTTGAAGAAATTTGATTTGATGATTTTAGGAGATCTTTATGTTTTTTGATGTGCTGAAACAAAAAATGCAGCCCATTTTTCTCTATAACGTATAGATTTTTGTCAATACAGGGCGCTTTTCGACACAATTTCTTCCATATACCACCATAATAGTAGGTTGGTTGGTTGGTTGGTATGGTTTTACATCGCACTAGTTCTGCTCTATTACAACAATTGATATCCCTGATTAATTAATCATGAAAAAATGCTATAAAACTCACCATATAATTATACTGGTGGAAGAGTAATGGAAGAAATTATGTAGGTAGGCATCCTGTATTGGCAAAATTCTATACGTGATAGAGAAAAACTGACTTCATTTTTGGTTTCAGCACACTAAAAGACATAAAGATCAGTCAAATTTATAAAATCGAAATTTTACACGTCGGCCTGTGTTATGTATTAATCTCAATGAACGAATTTTGTTAAAAACATTCAAGATTCAACTGAGAAAAAGGGCGAATTTAAATCATTATACCGCAGTATATTAAAACACTTTGCTATAATTAACATTTATTCAGATTAAAAAAAAAATGGTTTTAAATGTTTTATTAAATATTAAATAAATGTGCATGGCAGACATCGTGTGGCGTACGGCGTATGGCCTTTTGACTTCATCTAACTCCTAAGCGACACACTTCATGAAAGAAGACCAGTGGCAAAGGTCAACACAGAGAAATAAGCAACAAAAAATAAGAGGTAACTGTGGCTGAATGAATTGTAACTAATCAATTGTCTTTAAAGCATTTAATTGCAACGAAGTTTAGAACATATGTTCGTTTAGCTGTATATAGAATAGTTTCTCATTACCGACCTGAAATGGACAACATTTACATTCCCGGGCGGGGGCTTTAGTGGTTATCATTTAGGTTCTGATATTACTATAATAATAATAACATTAACAATATCATTCTTATTGTTTTTTATTATTTTTAAATTATACCATTTTAAATTATAACTCTTTTTTTTCTAATGTATATTTTCTCTATACCATTACATGCAAAGTAAAAATACCATTAGAATATTCGAAATACCAATATCGTAGTTCATGATGGTCCCAACAGTGGCTGAGTAGTTTTGTGTAAATTCTGAAGACGGGAAGTTCGAGATTCGGTCCAAGGTTTCGCTCTTCTACCTAGACGTTCAGATTTTTCTGTGGTTTTCTCTAAAACTCATAAGTATACGGTCTAGGATCTCTTAAAAATATTTTTGGGAGGAGGGGAGTATTCTCTTTAGGTCCAGGTCTCTAGTACCGATAATTGACTTAATATGAACAGACACACATCCGGTTCCCTAATTCATTTAGACAGTTTTTGGCTGTTTAGTTATATTTTATATTAAATGCAGAAAATCGTTTCTATTTATTAAAAATATATATAGTTTAATTTTAATATGCTTGAAAAACTATAAATAAACATACGTTAATAATTATAATTTATTATTGAAGGATTTTTAAACAATTAAAATTATACATAGATACATATATATATATATATATATATATATATATATATATATATATATATGTGTGTGTGTGTGTGTGTGTGTGTGTGTGCGTAAATTGCCTGTTTCATGAATTTGCTAGATATGAAAATTATTCTAAAGGAAATTGTAAAATTTATTACAGGACTAACAGTGACAGTAAACCTTTATGAAATATTAAACTGAATATAAGAGTATGAGTATAATATAACAGAAAAAAAAAGTCATTTTCTATTATAAGTTATTCAGAATGTCATCAGACTAAACAACAATTTCACATAGATGCTTTTAAAATGTCAGTCTTGATATCGATTTTTCTTATATCTCTATGTGATACCTATGAATATTTTAAAAGCATTTTAAACGTCGCTTTACAAAATATGTTTTTAGAGAAAAATATACTTTTATTTATTTTTTTAAGTAGCATGAAATATACAAACAACAAAAAACATTAAAATATCTTGTTAAATAGTTTTTTTTTTTTTTTTAAGAGGGGGGGGGGGAGAGAGAGAGAGAGAGAGAAAGGGGAAAAAAAACATTTTTACGACAAGTTAAAAATAATGAGAAATTTTAAATTAAAATATATAAATAAACTGAAAGTTTGAAAAAACAAAAATGATATTTATAATTGATTACATCTTTACAAACCTCTGATTGTTAAGAGAACTTGGCACCTTTATTTTTTTACCTCTAATGATTTCATATAAAAGGTTAAATTTTCATTTAATATTTATACATTGAACTATAATAGGTTTGTTGAAATACATATTCAGGCATCAATTCTTATCATTTTGTCGTATTTTTACAGATTTGAAATCTTTTAATTGTGTATATGAGTTTGCATATCTTTTTTTCAAGAATTCATGATGTTCAAAATGCTGAACTTTCTCTACAGATATTTAAGAAAATAATTCATATAATTTTTGGATATTTAATTGAATCTGCTTAAAACAATTAAGGATAAATTTTGCAAAATGTTTAAGAGAAAAAAATATTAAAAATAGAAATATATATATATAACAAAAAATCGTGTTTTATAGACATTTTTCCATAAACATGCAATGTTTAATTTCTTTTCTCAAAAACTGTTCAATGAATTTCAAATTTATCCCCTAAAACATTTAAGTAGTTTCTGTTAAACATCCAAAAAAATATTATGTCTTTTCTAAAATATCTGTAAAATTTAAGGATTGGAAGTTCACCAATTCATGAAGAAATACAAACTGCGCAAACACAAGTTAATGATTAAAAAAAAAAAAAAAAAAAAAAGCATAACAACTGTTGCATAAAAAAAATATTTTATTGAAGAAACCTAATATAGTTCTATACATATTAAATATAATAATAAGCTTTTATAAGAAACTTCAGTGGTATCAAGTCAAGAGTGCCAAGTCCTCCTAAGTAAAAAAAAGAAACAAATCATAGTCTTCTTATCAATAGAAAGTTTAACATAAATAGTAATTGCCAAAATGTCGCTGACAATCTCCCTATTTAGACACCAAAATTATTTTGGATTCGATATATCGGTTTTTTGTGTTTGTACTGGGTTAGTGGGCGCATACGTCACCCAATTACATTAATGGCCCTCTTATCTTACCGTCGCCGGAAGCCCGAGCCAATATTATTCTATGGGAAATTTTTCTTTACAAATAACTGATTATCTAATACATATTTTTAAATTCTGTTTTCACATTCAGAAAATTCCCAACTGTTAAACTGACGGACCTTTTTTAAAAAAGTACTTTTTTAATTTTTAATATTTTATTTTGAAATTGCAAATTGAAAAAAAATCACATATTGAAATTTCGTATTTTGCAGCTTCAAAATAATAATAATAATAATATTTTTTATAAAGGTCCGTGAATTTAACAGTTGGGAATTACCAAAATGTGAAAACAGAATTTAAAATTATGAATTAGTTAATAATTTATTTGTAAAGAAAAATTTCCCATATAATAATATTAGCTTCGGCTTCCGGCGACGGTGAGTGAAGCGGGCCCTTAAAAATATGTAGACATGTACCTGTGCCGCACAGAATTACATGTATATTAGTTAGATGTGTATTCTGTCTGTGTTATCTATACAATGGTACATCAAAATTTTTCTTACCATTACGGTCTGTGGACGGTGTCTGTGTGCAATGGCCTCAACAATCCCCGATTAGCATGCAAATTGTTCACGATCAATACCAGAACGTATTTCTATATTTCGGTGTGTATATTGCTCAAGATTCGTGTACACCAAATTATTTCTTATCATTATCGTCTTTGGACAGAATATAGTTTAAACGCATTTTAACAGGGCTTCACAGTATTAAGAAAATGAAAATGAATATTTATTATTCGGATACTTAAAGGTAGAAAAAAAAAGTGTGCTTAGGCTTAATGATTAATCTACAAGACCTTACAAATTGTTTCGATTATGTTATGCAAGAATGTGATAAACAGTTAAATGGATATTATTAATTATTATTAGTGAGTTATTAACGAAACACACTATTATAATTATTTGGTTGCAGTAGATTTTCATTTACAATTAGCGGATTGTGCACACGAGCGTGCAATATTACGATAAAGCCGGAGTTACACACATGTGCCCGTTTACTTGTTTCGTAAATTAGCGTAGAGATTGGTATATAAATAAATAAATAAATGAATAATTCTTTTATAGATAAAATTTCCCTATACTATCCATTTGTGACTTCTGAATTATTGCCTATGAATAGTTTTGTAAAGTTTCTTATTAAAAAAAGGCAATTTTTTACCAATATTTTGAATTATTGCATTTTTTTTTTTTTTTTTTTTTTGTAAGTTAAGTGCAGTACTTCACGTTTTGTTTTTGTGTTTAATCTACAGCTGGGTTTAAAATGAGACTTCCATAAGTAACTATTGTTTTGTTTAAATATATATATATATATATATATATATAAGTGTGTGTGTATATTTCGATAAAAGGATATAGTCAGATACATAAAATGTACGTAATATATGCAATTTCATTTTTTTTCAGTATTTTATAAAATTTTTAATTTAATTAAATGTTTATGCGCCGCAAGATTTTAAACGGCTATCTGAAAAGTTAATTTCTAGATGAAAAATGTTTGTGTTACTTGAGCGCCAAAGTAGTCGCCAATAAAGACCTGGAAGCAAAAATGTTCCCTAATACAATGTTTAATTTTCGTCTCAAACATATTTTTCGTGCCTAAAACACGCATATATATATATTTTTACTTTCCGATCACTATAGTGAGGAAAGTATTGTAATCATGTCAAAAATCCGAATTCGAGATTTTGATGTTTCTATACGTTTTGAGGTCCCATGAGTCCGTTTTCATTATTTTTACGATGATGTATGTATGTGTGTGTGTATGTGTGTATGTATGTGTGTATGTGTGTATGTCTGTGAGTGAACACGCTAGCGTCTAAACGCTTTGTCCGATTAACCTGAAAGTTGGTACGCATATTGTAAGTCACCATAGTACGAACCCTATAGATTTTGGTGAATCTAGCACTTATAGTTTTTTTACAGGGACACAAAGAAAAATTCTTTATCATTATGGCCTATGGGAGCAAAATCTTAAAAGTGCAATAGCATCTAAACGCCTTATTCAATTGAGCAAAAGATTTATACACATATTATAGGTCACAAATACTCAATCTGTATAGATTTTGGAGAATCTAGCACTTATAGTTTTTTTTACAGGGACACAAAGAAAAATTCTTTATCATTATGCCTATGGGGCCAAATTTTTAAAAGTGTGATAGCGTCTAAATGCCTTATTAATCTGAGCAAAAAATTTGTACACATGTTATAGATCACAGTTGAACTAACTGTATAGACTTTGGTGAATCTAGCACTTACAGTTTTTTTTACAGGGACACAAAGAAAAATTCTTTATCATTATGGCCTATGGGACTAAATTTTTAAAAGTACGATAGCATCTAAACGCCTTATTGAATTGAGCTGAAAATTTATATGAGTATTATAAATCACTGTTGCACTCACTATAAGCATTTTGGTGATTTTAGCATTTATAGGTTTTTACAGGGACACAACGAAAAATTCTTTATCATTATGATCTATGGGCTCAAAGTTCAGTAGCGTTAAATAAAACATCGTGTAATAGATGGAGAAAAATACTCAAACACTCTATTATGGTTTTCTCTCTTTTGTTTGTTTAACAACTCTTCTTTCTTTACTTTATCTACAAAACTGTTAATTACTCAATGTTCGGAAAGTCGAGTGGAGTCACTCCAGATTTTTTTAATCGAAATTTGAGGAATGTTTAACACTTATGAAATAAAATCCATAAGGTACACCGTATGCTTTATAATGGACTATATTAGGTTTACATAATAAAATATATATTTAGACAAAATTTCTTATGCTTTTTGATATTTTTTTATAGATTGGATATTTTTAAATTGCTTTTTCTCAGTTTGCATTTTTTCATGATTTGATAATCTTCAAAGTGCTTAAATTTCTACAGATATTTCAGAAAAGACTAAGCACTAAGCGACATAAAAAAAAAGCCGTACTTGGATACTTTCCATTTTTCTTTCTGTAATCGCTAATTTTATAGTTTCAAAAGTAAATTTTTGAACAGATTTTATTACGTTGTGTTCCGCGTGCAATTTAGGATTGAGCCAAATATTAAAAACAAGATGCAATTGTTCGGAAAATTGTAATTTTAGGAAGTATTTCAAAAATGGCAAGAAACGATACCAAAAAAGGCAATTAAAGATACCACAATATATATATATATATATATATATATATATATATATAGCAAACAATTGACAGGAAAAATTATAAATATATAAGTTTTACAGATTAGAAAGACCAATAGGAGAATTACAAACCAATGCGCAAGATTGCAGCGAAAGGAAATGCAAAACTTAGATGTAGTAATATATAAATGCAGAAATATATAAACAAATGAATGAAATTAAATGTAGAAATATATAAACAAATGAATGAAATTATACCCCAAAAAACACCGAGATCTTCATCAGGGAGGCCCCTCAGTGTAGGGGTGAACGAGAAGTTTCTGAAAGGACAGTAGCTATAAGATAATAACTATCCTTAGCCCCCAACGTCTCACCAAACAGAAAACCACCAATAACTGAAGAGAAATCAAACATACATATAATGTATAAAACTACTAAAAATATTTTATAAAATTATCAAATTGTAAAAGTTACAAAATTACATCAATTCATTTAAAAAATACAATACAAAAGAGAATTACTGAAGGTAAACAAGAAAGTATAAAATGAAATAAAAATACAACCCTTCATATGGAACACAAACTATCTTCATCCAACGGGGCTACTCGTCGGTACTTCAATATCGCCCTTGAATGAGGAAGTAGAACAAACCGAGATAGAAAAACTCTGAAAAGTCACAGTTAAAAATTGTGACGGGTAGCAGTTAATTTGCAAGGTACTTTTTAAGTCTTCAAGAGCATATTTTAAATCTTCTTCATTATTGCAAATAGTATGAATTATTTTAAGCTGTGCGGACATAATATTTTTTAAAACTTTTCTACTGATATTTGAAAACCAATTAGTAAAACTATTAACTTTAAAATTAAAATCCTTTCTTTTATCATATAATCCAATGAGCCATTTATCTTCATTTCTCTTTATATTTAAATCTAGGAAAGAAATTTTATCAGTATCTGTACGGTTCAAAACCAATTCTTTAGGATATATATTTTTTTAGAGTTATTTTTGAAACAATTACAGTTAAAAACAATTAAATCATCAATATATCCGAAGAAAGTAATATTTATAAAAAATTTTTTGAAAAAATATAAAAATGAATTTGCGAAAGCACTCGAAAAAATCGTTCCCATTGGGATCCCCCTCCGCTGTAAAAAGTAATCTTTCCCGTTAATCAAAACGTTTTCAAAAATACAAAACCTGATAAGATTAGTCCAAGAAATTTTATCACAATTTGAGTAGCTGCCAAATTCATCATAAATGCTTTCAAAAACTTCTATTACCAAGTTATGTGGAATACTGCCAAACAAATTTTCAAAATCATAGGTATTTACGGAAGTAATGCTTTCTGAATTCAGAAAGCTGAATTCTCTTCTGAATTCTCTTTTGTATTGTATTTTTTAAATGAATTGATGTAATTTTGTAACTTTTACAATTTGATAATTTTATAAAATATTTTTAGTAGTTTTATACATTATATGTATGTTTGATTTCTCTTCAGTTATTGGTGGTTTTCTCTTTGGTGAGAAGTTGGGGGCTAAGGATAGTTATTAGCTTATAGCTACTGTCCTTTCAGAAACTTCTCGTTCACCCCTACACTGAGGGGGCCTCCTGATGAAGATCTCAGTGTTTTTTGGGGTATAATTTCATTCATTTGTTTATATATTTCTACATTTAATTTCATTCATTTGTTTATATATTTCTGCATTTATATATATATATATATATATAAACATATATTAATTTTAGAACGAAAAAAAATATTTTAATACGTGGGATGTTAAAATGATTAAATGTTAAAAAAAATATTAATGATCTGGTTTTTATATAATATTTTTTGGCTGTTTAAACTGCACATTTGTCCTTAGGCGGCCGAATTACTCATCCAGTCGAGATGACCGGGAGTTAAAAAGCCAGCGCTTAAAAAATCAATTTGTATAACATTTAGAACATAGCAGGGATTCAGAAAAATCTTTAAGACAAACTTTTGTTTTAGGATTCATGGGAAATTACAACCCTGGGTTGAAAATGGGTATTTTTCTGGGAAGATAGCGTAATTTTCCACAGCCGCAGATACATTAGTACTTAGATTTGGAAAAATAGAAGAAACGAAAAATTATGTTCATTCTAAAATGGTAACATTTCGAGTTGAGTGTATGGCATCATTTACCATAGGAACATTTTTATGAGGAAAAGTCATTAAGAATCTTTTACTTTTAGAAACATATGTGTAACCTAATACACAGTAAAAATCCTGCTATTTGGTAAAAAAAAAAAAAAAAAAAAAAAAAAAAAAAAAAAAAAAAACATGGCAGCAAAGTCAACAAGGAATATCCGTGTGCAATACACAATATATATATAATGGCAGAAAATTTCTGTAACGGAACAATGTAGAAATATTTATAAAAAACAGATTCTTAAGGGCCCTTTTCACTCACCGCCACCGGAAGCCGAAACTAATGTTATTCTATGGAAAATTTTTCTTTACAAATAACTTATTAACTAATGCATATTTTTTAATTCTGTTTTCACATTCTGAAAATTCCCAGCTATTAAATTGACGCACCTTTTCTAAATAAATATTTTTTTAAATTTTTAATATTTTATTTTGAAGCTGCAAAATACGAATTTTCAATATGTGATTTTTTTTCATTTTGCAATTTGAAAATAAAATAATAAAAATTAAAAAAATACATTTTCAAAAAAAGGTCCGTCAATTTAACAGTTGGGGATTTTCTGAATATGAAAACAGAATTTTAAAATATCGATTCGTTAATAAGTTATTTGTAAAGAAAATTTCCCCATAGAATAACATTGGCTCGGGCTTCCGGCGACGGTGAGTGAAGAGGGCCGTTAAGTAGGATACACTAAGTCTGTAAAAATGATTATTTATATTACGTATTTGGCATACGGTTTCTTTACATTAAAGATGATTTTTGAATCATTTTTATTAAAAAAAAAAAAAAAAAAAAAAAAAAGAAAAAAAAACAATAAAAGATGAAGACACACTTTAAAACACGTCATTCATTTATTAAAACCAAATTTACGATATCTAAAGAAGAAAACTTTTTTGCCATGAGTTACATGACACCTTCAGATCAAACAGAATATTTTAGTAAGGTACAAAGAAAAAAGTC
>OZ005650.1:204208386-204229558 GCA_963930645.1 Salticus scenicus | reverse complement strand
GTAAATATTGGATCTTAATTACATGTCTTTGATTTGAATATAAAGATAGTGTTGAAAAAAATATTATAACATCATATTAACCCTCTGTACCATACTGTAGACTGTAGGCAACATACCGTTCGATCGTGGTTCAAATTCAAAGAATCGGTTCTACAACGTAATCACGCACTGTAGCCTGTCGTATACACTCACAGTTAGAGAATCTAGTATCTAGAAACACAACTGGATGGCGCCGTATGTCGTAAGTTGAAGTTCATTACTCGACAGTGGGTAACTAACGACAAGTGCAGACCGGCTCTGATTCAAAAAATAATAAAAAATAGTTTTTCGTGTGTTTTGTGTTTTATATTGAAACAGTGAAGAGGTAAGTGTTTGAAATTCATTGTATAATATTGATTTTGACCCAATTTCACGTATTTTATAGGATTTTATGCTAAAAAGTGTTTGTTGCCTGTAGGTGTTTTTGTTTGTTTTTTCGAAATTTATGAGAAATAAAAAAAAAACCTGAAACACGTGTATTTTATTTTTTTCCAATTATTACGAAACAAATAAACACAAAAATATTAAAGGTCATGAGTTACAGAGGGTTAAACTGATATTTGTTTATAAACTAATAGAAAAAGGTTAAGATTATAGCCAGTCAATTTGCTTTTCTTTTCTCTACGAATTTAATCAATCTTGAAGTCATGCACTCTGACAATTTCTATAAAACTTGTTTTGGAACGCTCTCTCTAGAATGTTCTATGGCTTTGTTTAATACGTCTTTATTATTTGAACGTTTTACGTTTTAGTAAATTTGATTTTTTTCCCCAATGGCGCGGTACTTGAGACTAAGCAAAAATATCACGAACTAAAATACTCCAAAAATTCTCAATCGAGTAGACATCACATTTTTTATACCGACAATCCAAAATACGCACTTTATTAATCTGAAACCATCCCTTTGTACTGGTCTAAGTATGACTAGAGAGACTGCATTGTTGAAATAAATAGCCTCCATTTTTAATAAGAGGCACTTCAGACTAAAGACTATGAGCAAGAACCTCTTAATGATCCTGAAATGTCATTCTTTAATTTACAAACGCTATGGGAGTAACCCCACTAGCAGCAAACATGTACACACTGCAAACGGACATTTCGAATAGAACCCCTAAACTCTGTGAATATCATGCCAATAGCATTTAAAGCCATCTGACCCGCCCATGTTGATTTTACTTTTCGTTCGAGATCACCACATTTTGCCATTTGTTTCCAAATGTCACGTATTTTTTCGCAAATATTAGAAGGCATCTCATATTCTTTATTGTGAATGAGCATGAATGCATTCTCTATTTTAACCTACCGTAAGTAAGAATTCGTTGATATTACTTTCCGTATTGTTCTATATTGTATTAGCTCTGTGATTATCCATTTGAGTGTTTAATAATTTACTTGTTTCACCGATATATTTTATGTCATATAACTCATATCTATACTAATATTATAAATGCGAATGTTTAGATGGATGGATGTATGTTTGTTACTCAATCACGCCACAACGGCTAAACGGATCTGGATGAAATTTGGTACAGAGATAGATAATAGTCTGGAATAGGACATAGGCTAATATTTATACCGGAAATATGATTAGATTTTTAACATTAATTAAAATATGAAAATAATAAACTGGTAATTGCCTTAATATAAGCCATTTACATTTTTAATTGTTTCTAAAATATTTACGAGGTATTTTTATTTATTTATTTATTTTTATTTTCAAAACAAAACAAAATATGCTTTCACGCGAAAAATAAAAACTACTAAATGTTAAATTGGTGAATGATAAAATGACAGCTTTTTAATATGACAGCTTTAGAAAATAGGAATAATACAAATCTATGATGCTTTTTTCTGAATTTTATTTCATAGCATTTTTTTATATACCTCAACTTTAGATTTTTTTTAGCACGGATGAATGGCGCTTTGTCATAAAAGCTAATTCAGAATTATATTAAAGGTATTATCACTTATTGATAATTCTGGACAAATTTTTAAATTTTGATGCTGAAGCAGATCGGACATTTTTCGCCAAGGACAGCCACTTAAAGCCAAGTAGCGCAAAAAAAATATAACTAAATTATAAAATATTGAAAAAAAAAAAAAGAAAGAGGTAAAAAGAAATGAGAACAATAAGCGCATAAATTATATTTTGGTCTAAAACGGCGACAAAAAATCAAAAGACGTCAAGGGGAGCTACATTAAGGTTCTAACATGATAAGGTTTACATATAAATTATTTTTTTTTCTATATACCAACTAGTATTAATTAAGCATAAAGTATATATAACCACAAAATAATTATAATAATAATAATTGTCTCATGCAATAGACGTAGCCGATCATAACATATTGCAATATTATACTTGGCTTGAAATTGCTGTCATTTTATGATTGATCGATTAAATCAAATAAATATAGGAAATAACTTGAAAGCAATCAAAGCTTATGTACATCATGCATAATGTTGTTCATATGTAATTGGGATTCAAATATAAAAGGGCTACTTCAAAATTTTCGATACTGGCCGTATCGAAACTGTCATGTATGATAAGCACCCAAATGGAAGCCCACGGGTAAGCCATTGGGGCAGGCAATATGGACAGGCACCGGAGATTGAGAGGACGAACAAGTCTACCGAAGACAGCGGGAACATAAAACAAGCTTTTGAGAGATTTCAGTATTTTTTTTCTTTATTTCGTAAAGCTATTAGAATGAGTTTACTTAAAATATAGTGACTAGCGAAGCGGGCAAACCCTGCCTGCTAGTGTTATTATATATTTAAATTTATACGTTTTGTAATATATATACATAAAACTATTTTTATCTTATTGTTCAAGAGTTGGTTCTTACATGTCAGATAACATCTATATAAACAAAATTTATATTTAATTAGCTTCCATTTATCCTTAATTACAATTTAAAAAATTATGTGGCACGATGATCATATATATATATTTAGCTATATATATATTTATACAAATATATATATTTAGCTATACTAGCTATACTTAATACTACCAATTGTAACACCGATATACAAATAGTTATTAGAACCTTTTTGTTGAATGTCTTAATCACAGTTGGAAAGAATAAGCAATAGAATTAGAAAATATATAGGTAGTATAAAGAATGTGGCGACAAACTTTTAGGGGAAGTAAATATTAAAAACTGAAAAAAAAAAAAAAGAAGAAGAAGAAGAAGAAGAATTGCATTAAACTCGCAAACGGGAATATCATCTTAAGCCAATAGGAGGTGCTGACTATCATTGTGCTTTTAGAATTTTTCATTCGCGCTGTTTTGAGGATGGGAAGATCATGTAATGCTATACGAACTCAGAGCTAGAAGACAAGCACTAGAGTATGGAATCATTCAGTCAAGTAGACGAGGAGCTCAACGAATTTATCATTTACCATGAACATTTTCATGTGAAATACCAAATGCACGACAGTTTGTTTGCATGTGTGAATCCAAAATTTTGAGATTATTAGTTCATTAAGAGGTAGCAGGAAGAGTTCTGACAGACATATTCGTCCTTCATATTCGAAGAAAATGAGTTGGGTGCCGTGGAGGTTACTTCTACTACCTAGTATGGGCATGGCTATCGTTGCCTTAGACCTAAGAGATTCTCATTGCCTGCATAACGTGTTTTTCGAGGTAACCCCTTATGAAAACACTTCAGTACCAACGGTAATGAAGGTTTTCTTTAATTCTCCCCTATAATCTGTCTGCTCGAGTGCATTTCAATCAGTGGTACATTGAAGGGCATAAAATGGGAATTTAACCACTCAGGGCCTTATTCACCAACTTCTTAACACTCGGATTAAACCATGGATCAACAAATCGGAGAATTAAAGTAGCCGGTGAACAGCGGATTTTGTTGATCCGTAGAACAGAGGTTCACTTTCTGCTTGGCGAACTTCCGTAGCGAGAAACTGCCTATCCTTGTAAACATAACTTAACAATTCTATTATGACGCAGTATGGAGAGATTTGATTGGTTCATTTGTTTTTTATTGATTTGAGTGTATTTTACATTGCACTAGAGCTACATTATGGGTAATTAGGCTATATTTAATTAGTTCATTTGTTTGAGTATATTTTACGTTGCACTAGAGCTACATTACGGGAAATTAGGCGATATTTGATTAGTTCATTTGATTTGAGTGTATTTTACGTTGCACTAGAGTTACATTATGGGAAATTAGGCGATATTTGATTGGCTCATTTGTTTTGAGTGTATTTTACGTTGCACTAGAGCTACATTATGGGAAATTAGGCGATATTTGATTGGTTCATTTGTTTTTTATTGATTTGAGAGTATTTTACATTGCACTTGAGCTACATTACAGGACATTAGGCGATATTTGGTTGGTTCATTTGTTTTGAGTATATTTTACGTTGCACTAGAGCTACATTACAGGAAATTAGGCGATATTTGATTGGTTCATTTGTTTTGAGTGTATTTTACGTTGCACTAGAGCTACATTATAGGAAATTAGGCGATATTTGATTGGTTCATTTGATTTCAGCGTATTTACGTTGCACTAGAGCTACATTATGGGAAATTAGACGATATTTGATTGGTTCATTTGTTTCGAGCGCATTTTACGTTGCACTAGAGCTTCATTATGGGAAATTAGGCGATATTTGAATGGTTTATTTGTTTCGAGCGCATTTTATGTTGCACTAGAGCTACATTATGGGAAATTTTGGTCTTAACATGCGCGATAGTGATTGCCGCGGAGCCGAGTTACGTGCGTTTTCAGATTCATGCACAGCGGGGTAGGGGTGTCCAGTGATGTTTTTTTGGTTTTAACATGCGCGACAGTGATTGCCGCGGAGCCGAGTTACGTGCGTTTTCAGATTCATAGCTTTATACAGCTATGTTTCTTTGTTGGTTCATATACCTTAGGGGT
Organism: Salticus scenicus; assembly: GCA_963930645.1. Taxonomy (NCBI): domain Eukaryota; kingdom Metazoa; phylum Arthropoda; class Arachnida; order Araneae; family Salticidae; genus Salticus; species Salticus scenicus. The sequence goes on along the minus strand of OZ005650.1, from coordinate 204,224,605 downwards.
AAGTTCCAATTCATCCTCCGTCGTTACAGTGGCCGGATCCGTGAACTTTTAAAACAGAGAAGCTTTAAATTGCTACAATTAACTAATTATGCATGTATTTTTTTTTCATTTTTAATTAATAAGCACTAAAAATAAAATTTGAATATTAAATAGTTTACTTTCTATAATTTTTAAAATAATTATAATAATGCGAATAAAGTAAACGCTGTCTGTAGAAAATGGGGATATTTGGTTGCCGTACTCATTGCCCACAACGTAGCACTAGTTCGACGTAAAACTTACTCACTCAATCACTTGTTGGTCAAGTTTATGAAAACTAGGGAATTTGCCCCCCCCCCCCCCGCTGAAATGTAAGTGTTAATGAAAAATTCGAAACGATATGTGTCTGGAGAAATGAAAGCGTATCATTTGATAACTTGAAAATATGTTTTTCAAGCTGTGTTTTACTGAGCGCGAAATATATGTTTACTGAGTGCGAAGTGAAATATTTGATATGTGATTTACGTATTATGGAGTCAGCAGAAATTTCAAAATGGAAAAAAAAAATAAAAATAAATAAATAAATAAAATTCATGTTGCATATATTGTAAGTTTTCATGCTTTTTTAATTACTTTTAAAGTTATATTTTTATTCTGAATTTTCATTTATTTAATTACATTTATTGTGTTGTTGAAATTAAGGGTTACATACAAATGGAACGCTTGCAACTTCGATGACGTAAATTTTGCAGTTTATTTGCAAATTCAGTCGGCAGCAAAAGTATCCGAGCATTAGCAAAAAATCTTATGTAAAAAAAAGTTCACTTAATCCAGTTTTGTTAAATAAATCTTTGTCGAATCCTATTCATAGTCAGTGTAAGAACATGATTCGACAAGGATTTATTTAACAAAACAGTGTTAAGTGTGCTTTTTTTACATAGGAATTTTTGCTAGTATTCGGTTACTTTTGCTGCCGACTGTAGTCATACATTTCGAACGCTTGCAAACGGCTTTGCAACCGGAAGTGTTTCATTCGTATGTACCCCTAATTTGCTCTTAAAACTTCGATGACAAAACGTGCATTTTGTTAAGTATTTGCTTATTTATTAAAATATTGTAGTTAAAAAGTTAATTAACCATCGCCATTTTATGAAATTTCTTCGATAATTTTATTTAATTACGTTAAATAATCGTCTGCATTAATATTTCTTTCATTTCGAACGTAAACAAACGTTTTGTAAGGTTGCCATAAGATAAATTCATTTCCTTTGTTCGTTGGCGCACGGATAATATCGCCAAAATGTAAACAAACACCAGTGAACCTCTGTTCTACAGATCTGCCGCTGATTTTTGTTGGAGAATACCGATTTTTGTATGATTGAGCGATTACCACTGAACCGAGGTTTAATCTGAGTGTTAAGAAGTTGGTGAATAAGGCCCTTAGTGTTTTGAAAATAACTTCTTCATTTGGAATAGGCTGTTCAATCAACAGAACGCCATTTTGGGGATCTCGCGAAAACTAAAATTGTGCACCACCGCGCGACACAATATCGCCTTGCAGTAATTATTTAGCAAGTTTCCTGGACGAATATTTAGTCAATTCAGGCCTTTTACAATCCTGCAAGACCACCTCGAAGAAACTTATGTTCAGAAACAGTTTCTACCAGGGTTACTTGAAGATGTTCTATCATATTAAAAACAAAATATATGCCATGGTGGGAAGACCTCACGTTTATGGAATGTGCATTTGTGTGCATTTGAATAAATTTATCCCACGTTGATCGGTTGAGTGTGCTAAAAATGTTCTCCGGAACATAAGCGCATCTGTTTTAGCGTGCCTTGATTTACTTCTGTGGGGGCCCGTCCGAGTGTATGATTATCCCAATATGTTTTGTGCGAGATTTTTTTTTGTTTACGCTGCTTTTATAATCAAATTAAATCATGATGCGTTTGATCTTGTCTGCCAAAGAATCATTTATTGCTGCCATTCACTCCTAGCGTCTGATGGTATAAGCTTCTAGTATCGTTTGTAACATTTTAATGAACTTTATTGATATTGCTACACCATTTGTACTCATTAAAACACGAATAAACTACGCCAAAGAAAAATATTTGAGATGCATACAGCTGTTACGGTAGCCTTAAGCATACCGTCTTCGGTGCTTCTTTTTGCACTGAAGACGGTACGCTTAAGGCTACCGAAACTGCTGTATGCATCTCAAATATTTTTCTTTGTTGATTCTCATGTAGTAGTTTATTCGTGTTTTATTTTTCAACGCCAAGTCTCCTGTTGTTATTTGTACTGATTGTCTCCAAAAGTTTCCTTATTAATCGCAGTATTGTATCAGTTCATATTTTCTATTTCGACAGACATTTTTCCTATAGGTTTTCGGTTACGGGCTCTTGACATTATCATTCGTATGGATAATATCTGCCTCCTTTAAAAGTTTGAAGCTTCATTTTTGAGAGACTCTGTATATACAACTATATATATATATATTAGATTTATTAGAGTTCAAATATAGATTTTTAAATATTTATCGAAAAAAATATTCGAAAAATAATACTTTCCACAAAATTGATGAATGTGATACAGCATATTTGTAGTTTTTTAGAAGCCATTAATAAAATCTAAACTCTTACATAAAATTTCATTTTAGTAACTTTAACCGTTATTAATTCTAAAATAAAATTATTATGTTAAATTACTGTGCCAGCACCCAATTTTCTCTTATATGTTTCTATACAAATTTACGTAGTAAAAATTATTTATTAAATTTTAAAATATATTTGTTGACATGAAATGTACTTATTTCTTTGTTATACATAAGTAACACTTATACTTTTTTTTTTTTTTTTTTTTTTTTTTTTTTTTTTACATTCCTTAAATATATTTGTTTTTGTAAACCAAAGCTTAATATCTTTTTCAATATCGGTATGAAGTTAAATTAGATTTGTAAGAACATATTAAACTCGTATTTGAATAAAATCTGCTTTTGAATTCTCAGTGAAAACAGAATTGTAAAATCTTTTTATTAATCAATAAATGCTTAAAAAAAAAAAAAAAAAAAAAAAAAGCTTTTTTCCGGTTTAATGTGGATGTTATAATCATGTTTTGTAAATTACTGTCTTAGAAATTTAAAACCTCCACCCACACACATAAATTTAATTATACTAATATTAAGTAAAAAGCACTGCTCAAAAACTACTTTTCAATAAACGCGGAAAGTAATACCCATACATAGTTAGGAATTATTTTTAAATAATAATAATGCAAAGGAAAAAATAAGTACTTAACAAGGAGCAATTTAAAGCAAAAAATAAAATAAATAAAATAATTAATTAAATTTTTATTTTATTAAACACTTTGAGAAATTTTAATATATCTAATATAAGAAAAATACAAATTAACATAACTAATATATTTTAATGCATATTTATTTAAATTTTTATAACTGTGAGACAGAAATTTAGAAAAATATATATATATTTTTTTTTTACCATTTGGAATTTCTATTATACTCGATCTAACTTATGTTAACATCAAAGCTTTTTACATAATATATCAGAAATTATATGTTGGATATCAACGTATAAAAAATACATATATTTTTCTTTTACAGATATATGGTATAGTGATGCTATACATCCATATGCTATTGTAAAAGTCGGATACGTATAGAAAGAACAGTTTAATTAATTATAAAGTATAACAAATTCTGAAGAAACTTTAAACTAGTTGCCCGAGTCCAAAACTAAACATCACAATTTTGATTACAATAATGAAATGATGAATGCTATTCTTAAGATTATAATTAAAAAGCTGAAAGGTAAAGTTTAAGAAATCTCACAAAATGAATTACAAACAAAATCATGCTCTATTTTTTCTTTTATCTTACGGCGATGGTTACAGAAGACAGAATTCGAAAATACCAGTTCAACCTCACAGTCCAACCTACAGTTCAACCGCATCCTTGCTATAAAGCACTGAAATCCAGCGTTATAGTTTAATATATTACGGTTGGAGCATATTTGACACGGCAAGTAAATCTCTGAGTGATTCGTCCGTATAATTTAATTTTAACATGATTTTATTAACTTCTATTCTTGTTTCTGTGTGTTTTTGTTTGTCCAGTACAAATCTTGCAACCTATTTTTAACTAACTTCCCTACTAGCTAGACATTTGAAACGTTCACAGTAGCTCAGAACCTGGTGACAACACAATACTTCGAAGTCAGATTTTCAAATAGTTTTCTTTTAATTAATTAAAATATGAAAATAATAAGCTGCAAATATCCATTTAAATATTAGCTATAATTTAATTGTTGCTAGAAAAAATAATTACGAGTTCATTTTCTTTCGACATAAAAATAAATACATTTAATTAAACGTGAGCGTTAAAATATTGTAAAAAGTTAAATTATGCATCTCACAAAATTTGACGTCATTATAAATTTAAAGATTTCATACTGTTGCGCACTTGTGGGTTCATAAGTTATCCGAGAATAAGAGGCGAAACCTGCAAAAGTTAAGGAGCTTTATATACAGAAAATTCCAGGATAATACAGGTCTATGAACTGAGTATCAGCTTCAATTCCACCAATAAACACAGCTTAAAGAAACAACTGTCAACAGCAAATCCACAGTACAATCTGTATAGTAGGGTGCATCGAAAAACGCGTTTTTTCTGCAGTTCAATTCTAATAGCGCGGAAAACTTCGCATAGGCGTCATTATAAATGAAAAAAATATTAAATTATTTTTTTTTTCAAAATTTGAAATCGCGCAGAAAGCCTAAAGTTACTAAAAAAGCCAAAATACCGGTAAATTAAAAAAAAAAAAAAATTACAAAAATTACAAAAAAATACATTTTTTGTTCTAATAGTGAAAAAAGTGTTTTTAAGAGTGTCCTTAATGCATACAAAATATAATTAGAACCATTCTTGTTTTACTTAATTCGCGCAAAAAGCCTAAAGTTGCGGGTTGTATCGTAAAAAAAACGATATTTCATGATTTTCGACGATTTTTAAACATGTTCCAAAACCCATAAAAGTTTTATTTTTAATTTGTAATAGTGTAAAAACCATTCAAAATAGTTTTCCCAATCCATAAATAATACTTTCAGACCTGTTATTCCTTAAATGTATTCGCGCAAAAGGAACTTATAGTATAACTTAGTTAGAACTTATAGTATAAAAGGAAATTATAGTATAAGTTAAGTTATAGAGTCCCGTAAAAATGCCATTTTCCATATCTGATGAGTGTTTAATTAACACATTAAGGTTTGTAACAAGACAAACAAGTGATTTACAAAAAATGTATTAGCCAAACATATCATATTGCAGTTCTGAACTCATTTCAACATTTAATCTGTGCTGAAATGACCCAGGACTCACTGAGAGGACGTGGCTGCAAGGCGAGTCCCACCTCCACCCTACCCAACTAACCAACCAGGGTGAATTTTATTTGCTATATTTACAGTAACTATTTACTTTGTACAATGCATATATGTTCGTTGTAGGCAAAAGTTTATTTACATAGTAGCCCCTTTGAATTCTGACTTTGAATTAAATGTGGGCATCAGCTAACTTGATTTTAAAGTAGCTCTAATATAACCATCTCGATTCTCATGCCCGCACACTTTTTCTGCGGCTTCTGTAACTAGTTTTACACACATCTCAACTGACTGGGTGTGGCATGGAAATTTGAGGTAGTTAAACTCTGGTAGCGCTTTGTCTTTCAATAAAGAAGCAATGTATTCAGTTGGCATCTTGGATAGTAGTGGCGGCGGTGTTATCTTGCAGATTGACCAATGAATTAGTTCGGTATAGTCGTTTGTATTAAAATTTATTGAAGGTATTTTGGAGTCTCTTACATAACCTTCAGCTGATGGCTCATTTCTGGATTTAAGGATCCTCCTGTAGTCATATGCACCTGTTTGGTTTGATATAAAGAAAAACTACACTGTGAAAGATGGACCGAAGCATATTTTGAAGGTAGTTAAAACAACCAGGCATCTACCGGACAATATCAAGCAAATCGTTGATCCAGTAATTCAAAGGAATGCATTCTTCTGCCACCCTGAAAATATCACGTTGGCTATGATAATGGATGAGAGACCACACATTAGAGAACTTGGCTACAGGAGGATCCTTAAATCCAGAAATAAGCCATCAGCTGAAGGTTATGTAAGAGACTTCAAAATACCTTCAATAAATTTTAGTGCAAACGACTATAGCTCCGTTCACATGAAGCAACTTCAACCCGTGTCAAAACGACCCGGGAATTTGAAAAGCGGGGTTTTACAGAGTTAAAATTTAGGCTGTTCACACTATCAACCCTGGTTAAAAATCACTGTAGCAGCGTCATACGTTTCTTGAATTCTGATTGGCTGTTTGCAAGATTAATGCATGAGTTCGGAGAAAAGAAGCGAAACCGTATTGTCCGCGAAAACGTGAATTTAATTTCATGTTTGACTTTGACAGCAGCTGAGAATAAAAGGATTACATACATTATTTAATTTTAGGATTATATATTTTATATTATTCTTCATTATTAATATTTAATTTTACATTAAGTTTTTAATGCAAATTTAATATTACAAACAAATCATTCGGAATTTAATTTTTTAAACATGAAAATTTCAGTATATTTTTTATATGTAGTAAATATATATATATATATATATATTATGTATTAGAAATTTAATTATTAATATTATTTTGAATATTAAGATTGTAAACGGAATCGGGAAATAAAATAAGTTTTGATATTAGTTTTATTTATATTGTTATTACAATTAAACTTAGTCAATTGAAATACTAATATAATTAACTTTACAATACTTTGATTTTCAGTTAGTTAGAAAAAATTATGCATTATAATTATATTAAATCTAAATGCATTAAATAATAAAATAAATGATTAAACTTTTAATTCAGATTTCATTATCTTAAAGATATAAAGTAATATTACTACATTAATAAATACTAGGTCAGATACTTATTTCATTTCTTGCTATCATAACTAATAGATATTCTTAAAAATATTTCAACATAAATCTTTATCTTTTATTATGCATCGAAATAAGAATTCATAAAAAAAAAAAAAAAAAAAAAAAAAAGTATTCTTGTGCATCTGTAATAAAAACTATAAATTAGAGTTTTGTGCATATATATTTTATTATTAAAACTCCTTTTGTAATTAAAAATATTCTGTAACCAAAAGTATTAAAACCAAAATTCAATAAAATATCACGGAACCTCTTAAATAATCCGAAACTAAAATCCAAACCTCTTAAAATAATTTTGTGGAGGGCATTCCACCTAGGCCTAGAGCCCTTGTGATATCAATCAGCCTTAATGCTCACACCACCACTTAATTTTTTTTTGATTAAGTATGTCGATAATTATATATATATATGTTTATATATATATATGTGTGTGTGTGTGTGTGTGTAAGACAAGTAGCAATGGGATACAATTACCTATAAAAGAAAATTTTCAATGAAATCTCTAATATAGTGAAATATAAAACAGATTATGAAATATATATTATTCAAATCTGTTCCCAAATAGTTTATCTATTTATAACCCACTTCTAAAGTTAAATTTTATACGTGAACTCAAGATATAGGTATTATAAATTTGTTCTGTTTATATAATTAAAATTGCTTCTCTTCCTCCTACCAGGAAAAAAATATATATAGTTCTTATAACTGTTATTAACCCAACGAAATTCGATATATTGGCCATACTATTAGGCGAATAAATATGGGTATCGGGTTCGAACCATCGTCGGTCTGATCTTAATAGTTTTCCGTCGTTTTCCCTAAAACTTCCATGAGTATGAGCTAGTTTCCCTTAGAAAGTCCCCCTAAAAGACATTCCACCCAGTCCAGACTCTAGTGTGTACAATGGATTTTAAATATTTTACAGGAACTCAGAAATATTTTATAAATACATTTGGTTATTACTTTGTAAATTCATTGGTAAGTTAAATCTTTATATATATATTAAAGATTGGCTGATAAATTAATTTCTTAAAATGATTATATATGTATGCATATATATATATATATATATATATATATATATTGTTTGAATGCTGGAAATTAAATGAAAAAAATTAATATGCAAACATAAAAACATTTTTCAAAAATTATTTTATCAATTAATAGAGAAAGCAATATTCAAACATGTTTAGAATATATTGTTAAATAAATTATAATAATGTAAAATGAAGAGAAATGTTAAAAATTGTTTAGCAGGATTAATTTTTAAAAAAATATATAATTTTTTAATTTAATTTTATTGAATTTAAATAGTTTTTGAGAAATTTTAATACTTAATATTGTTATATTCCAATGCATATGCATACAAAATGTTTATAATTCTAAGAAGTTATTTACAAAAGAAAAAAAAAAATGTGTCTACCATTTCCTTAAATAACCTTTATAATACAAAAAAAATTATTCATATTGTAAAACAATATTAATTTACTATATGTTAGTTTACTGAGAATTTTAGAAATTTCAATAAAAAAGGAAAAAAGAAAAGTGCAAAATACTGTGCCCGTTTTTTATTTTTCATTTATATAATATCCACGCATTATTTTAAATTCCTTCCTCTAGTATTATTATTCTTCAATTAACTTCACAGAATAATACGCACACACAAAATAATAATAAAATAAAATAATAAAAAGGAACGCAGTTTATCTCTTGAAAATAGTGCGCAATTCGCTGTCCCAGTATTGAAGCACAAAGAAACAAGCGGAAAGCATTCTGGGTAATTCGCGGGTTATTCCCTCTTATCCCCTAGTATATTGCGGGGTTGATTTCGGAGGGAAAATGACCCTGGTCTAACCCTGCTTTTACGCGGGATGGAAGTATGTGAACAGCTTCGCGAAGATTGACGCGGGTTTGACCCGGGTAGAAACTGATCATGTGAACGGGGCTTAAACCGAACTAATTGATTAGTCAATCTGCAAGTTAACACCGCCGCCACTACTGTCCAAGATGCCAACTGGATACATTGCTTCTTTATTGAAAGACAAAGCGCTACCAGAGTTTAACTACCTCAAATTCCCATGTCACACCCAGTCAGTTGAGAGGCGTGCAAAACTGGTTACAGAAGCAGCAGAAAAAGTGTGCGGGCATGAAAATCGATATGGTTATATTAGAGCTACTTTAAAATCAAGACAGCTGATGCCCACATTTAATTCAAAGTCAGAATTCAAAGGGGCTACTATGTAAATAAACCTTTGCCTACAACGAACATATATGCATTGTACAAAGTAAATAGTTACTGTAAATATAGCAAATAAAATTCACCGTGGTTGGTTAGTTGGGTAGGGTGGAGGTGGGACTTGCCTTGCAGCCACGTCCTCTCAGTGAGTCCTGGGTCATTTCAGCACAGATTAAATGTTGAAATGAGTTCAGAATTGCAATATGATATATTTGGCTAATACATTTTTTGTAAATCACTTGTTTGACTTGTTACAAACATTAATGTGTTAATTAAACACTCATCAGATATGGAAAATGGCATTTTTACGGGACTCTATAACTTAACTTATACTATAATTTCCTTTTATACTATAAGTTCTAACTAAGTTATACTATAAGTTCCTTTTGCGCGAATACATTTAAGGAATAACAGGTCTGAAAGTATTATTTATGGATTGGGAAAACTATTTTGAATGGTTTTTACACTATTACAAATTAAAAATAAAACTTTTATGGTTTTTGGAACATGTTTAATAATCGTCGAAAATCATGAAATATCGTTTTTTTACGATACAACCCGCTTTTTGCGCGAATTCAGTAAAACAAGAATGGGTCTAATTATATTTTGTATTCATTAAGGACACTCTTTTATTACTATTAGAACAAAAAATGTATTTTTTTGTAATTTTTGCATTTTTTTAAAATTTACCGGTATTTTGGCTTTTTTGGTAACTTTAGGCCTTCTGCGCAATTTCAAATTTTGAAAAAAAAAAAAAAAAAAAAATTAATAATTTTTCATTTATAATGACGCCTATGCGCAAGTTTTCCGCGCTATTATAATTGAATTCCAGAAAAAACGCGTTTTTCGATGCACCCTACTGTATAGCAATAACACATCAAGCAAACCTCATTCAAAGAGGCTCATACCTCCTTCAATAGCACTGCAAGCACTGACGAAACTGACTGAGAACTGATCTGGATTTTGCGAGCTGGATCTAGTTTTATACATCTCCGCCGAATCCAGAATGTTCGGGAAATTTCCCGTAACTCCTTAACAAATCACATTAGAACATCCATCTCAGTTATATCGATAATAATGATTTTCTCGCCAAAAGTCGCCAAAAAGTCACCAAAAAGGCGCAAAGCGCAAAAAATCGAAACATTTGGCGCGAAATCCATTACATGCCTATTGGAGCTTTTTAATGCGTTTTGAAGGGAAAATTAAATTTGGCAACACTGAAGAGAGGTGAGAAATTAAACAGGGCCATCAATGGGTTAATAAGCGCAATTATTTTCAGCGATAAGATCAGTATGAAAGAAAAATTAAGAAAATTTTAATGTATATGACTAAGACAAAATATTTTTTATTTCTATATTTATATTTCCATAAAAGGAAAAATATCTGCCGTTTCATTTAACAAAAAGTTCACTTTTTAAATCAAAAAATACATTTTAGAATATATATATATATATATATATATATATATATATATATATAAATCTCTTAATTTTCCTTGTGTTTTAGTGTGTTTAACTTTGGCGATATTTATATAAAAATAATTTTTCTTAATCTATTTCTTAAAGAAATATTTTTAAAAACAAACTAGTATGTTGTGGCAACCATAAGACTATCTTCTATTTTATTATCTTATGTCTCATAATGGTCTTCTCACATATCAAGTTTTGTTTATTATACGCAATAGAACCTGAGATATAGCCTCCCATGAAACGGCGGAAATCGCTCTATAGCGGCACCCGTTGAGCGTTTGACACCAAAAGTTAATAAGCACTAATTTAGATGAATGTGCATCTCCATATAAATTCGTAGAGGAATATCTCCGGTTCTGGGCACAGTTTTGATTTTGACTAATAACTTTTGATAGAGTAAATATTATGCAAACATATGAATACAAAAGGAAAGCTGGAATCCTTAGCTATCGTTTGATAAAATGATTGTATCGGCTCCATCAACCAGAAATTTATCACCAATTTTGAGATGTGATCATTTTTGGTCAATATATATATATATATATAGCCAGTGTTGGGCACACTTAAAAAAATACGCTAAAAATAGGAATATAATAAGAAAAATAATCATAAATACAGAAAGTAACAAATTTCATTCATTTTGTGAGGATTCAGTGGCCAAAATAACAACAGAAAATGACATATTTCAAATTTTATTCGTCATCTTTTTCGTTCTCCATATTAGAAGTACAATGCTTGCAAATAAAATAATTTGTATGTATATTAGTACATTTCAAATGCACCAGACGATCACGCTCGTTGAATTTGATTGAGTTGGCTCTTGTTAAGCATGGTAGCAGGTGCTCCAAACAGATGATGCAGAAGTAAACATCATTATCAAAATGTAAATGCTACTAATTTTAGTGAGCGTGGCCGGCAGTTTCGCAAGTGGTGCTACCTTACTTTTTCCAGGCTTCTTCTGAAGAGACACTGACGCTGCGAGGAAGTTCATATTCTCGAGCAGTCGATTTTATGGAATTTTTTTCTAAGCAATCCTAAATGGCTTTAACCAGTGCATTAAAAGCCATTTCTTTTGATTGGTTGACTTTTCCGGGGTTGAGATTTTAAAAATGCCTAAAAATACATAAAAACACTAATAAAATATGTTATGTGGACATAAACTGCCTTATTTGATACTTTGTAAATCAAACACATGCTTTAAATGAAAAAAAAAAAAGCGTGCCTATAACTGGTTACATGAAGTTGCTCACAACCTCGAATGACAACTGTGGTGTATTTCATTATTACGTTCCTGATTAAATTCATTGGTATTCTGGTAAGTGAAGTCACATAAATGTACAGGTACCTGTGAACTTTATTGTTCAATCAATGATCTGTCAATTCCCCTTTACTTGTATTAAAGCTAAAACAGATCAGTCTTCAAAATGCAATCGTTTGTGAAACATGTGTACAGTCGGTAACAAAAGTGTCCGAACACTAGCAAAAATTCCTATGTAAAAAAAGTACACTTCATACGATTTTGTTAAATAAATCCTTACCGAATCGTTTTCTTACACGGACTAAGAACAGGATTCGATAAGGATTTATTTAACAAATGCGTATGAAGTATATTTTTTTACATAAGAATTTTTGCTAGTGTTCGGACACTTTTGTTACCGACTGTATGTCAGATGTAATTGTTCTTAGTCGTTTATTAAATTCTATGTGTACAAAATGTAGAAGTACGCCTCATCATATCATAGTTACAGAATAATTATAAATCTTATTTCCTGCTAAAATATAGTATAGCAGTCATTTTTTATAACGACAGAAAAAGCGATTTTCAGTCCGTATTTTGGCTGAATTCGATATTGCATTACAAAATATAATAAAAATACTGCATGATTATAGATTACACTTAAATTTTTGAATTAATACACTTCGATTTATCGCATTCTGAAAAAACGAAATTAAAAATGTTAAAGCTGAATTACGTTTAGAGATAGACTCATCACCAATATTTTGTGAAGCGCGAACAGTTACGTATGCATTAATGAATGCAATAAATGAAGAATTAGGAAGATTAGAAAATGAAGGGATAATAAAAGCGGTTAGTACTAGTATACGGGCAAATCCTATTGTTTTAGTAGTAAAACCTAATGGAAAAAATCGTTTGTGCGGCGATTTTAAAGTCACGGTAAATAAATTTTTAAAGGTTGACAAATACTTGCTACCGAAAATTGAAAATATATTACCAACTTTAGGAGGCGGATTACATTTTACAAAAATTGATTTTGATCAAGCATACTTGCATTTACCGGTAGAGGAAAATTCACAAGAATTACTTACTATTGACACTCGTAAAGGCTTATTTGAACTTACGCGATTGCCATACGGAATTGCCAGTTCTCCAGCAATATGGCAGAGAACTTTAGAGCAAATTTTAAAGGGTATAGAGGGTATTTCAGTTTTTATCTTAATATATATAAATCTCGTGTCACAATGTTTGTCCTCAATGGACTCCTAAACCACTTAACCGATTATAATAAAATTCGCACACCATGTGCAGTTCGATCCAACTTGAGAGATAGGATAGTTTAAATCTCAAATTATAGTCGCAATTTTAATTTATTGCTAATTATTTGTCTGTTATTATTTGACAGTCACAATTATCTGTTAACTCCAAATGATTCTAACAGATGTCGATACCTTTCGACTGGGTTGAAATGAAAGCTGAAATATATTTGGTGCTGCCATCTACACAAAGAATCATCAACTTTTTAACCTATTAATAAATTTCGTATAATTCAATTATTTCCACTTTTTAAATTTTTGGTGTTAGCATAGCCGGCCACGTGTTACTTAGACTGAAGTGTAAATTGAATTCATATTATAATGAAGATAATACAGTGAAATTAATCCTGTTTTTTACTTATTTGTGCTTCATTGATCAAAACTTTATAATTACGATGTTTGTCCGGGGTAAACTCCTAAACGAAGGAACTGATTTTGATGAAATTTTGCACACTGTGTGCAGTTTGATCCAACTTGAGAGATAGGATAGTTTTTATCTCAATTTATTGTCACAATATTGTTTTATTGCAATTATTTGTTAATTATAGACCTTTATTAAAGTTGCTCCAAAATATCTGTGAGTTCCATTAATTTAATTGTTGCCAAAAAAAAAAAAAAAAAAAAAAAAAAAAAAATACGAGTTCATTTTCTTTCGACATAAAAATAAATACATTTAATCAAACGTGAACGTTAAAAAATTATAAAAAGTTAAATTATGCATCTCACGAAAATTGACGTCATAATCAATTTAAAGATTTTATACACATTGATAAAGTGCTAATGTAGTTCTATCATAGATATAGTAATATATATAGATCTCTCATCCCCATGTTATCGTAGAAAGATTTTTGATGCCGAAAAAAGATAAAAAATAAAAGCTTTGGAAACAGCCATTAAGTGGTATTGAAAAAAAAAAAAAAAAAAAAAGAAAAAGAAAAGAAAGAAAGAAATATGAATTTGAAACTGTATCTGGAGTCTTCCATTCCCCTTTAGCAAATAAATTATTCATAAATTTTATTTGCTAAAATATTAGTATGTATTCCCGTGTGTATTCACTCGGGGAAAGACGGCCATATTTTGGTAAAAACGTCGTCTTTTCCCAAATGAAAAGGAATAACTTTTTTCTCCCCAATGATCACTCTATTCTATATATGCTATACTATATCTATGAGTTCTATACGCAAGCGAAGTGTGGCTCACTGACCGTCTGTGCAGCCAAGAAAAAGATTTCCTATGTTAATTGCCCACTGGATTTTTTGTAAGAAATTATTAAAAATCGAGGAAATTTATTTCCCGATTTTAATCCTTATATTTGGGTATAGATATTTATTAGTTATCGCGGGTGTTAGATTGAATTATTTTGCTGTCAAATTGACAAAATTTTAATTTTAAATTTTTAAACTCTGTCGCCCTTGGCTTTTTTTATTATTATTATTATTATTTGGCGATCAAAAGCGTAACACGAAAATATACATGCCAGATGTATGCATTGTACGAAATGTAATATGTATTATTCATTGTACGTATGTATGACATGTAATATGTATTGTACGAAATATTGTTTCATATTATTCATTACTCTTTTAATATAAGTTGTTAAAATAACCATGATTTTTGAAAGGAATTAAATATTTTCGCCAGATAGTTTGGCGATATTCTTTTTTTTTCGCCAAGGATGACAGAAATGAAATCTATTCCGCTGCAAAATATTAGTATCTTACATCAGATATTTTATTTAGACATTTGAAAACAAATTTGACTTCAAACTATGATAGAATATTTATCATTTTCCTTTTAATTTGTATATTATTAGTATATTAAAATTTAAAAGCATGGTATATAAAAAGTTTTTTTTTTTTTTTTTTTTTTTTAAATCTTATAATTATTCTTATCTTAATCCTCAATGTTTCCCATCTTTATTGACTTGAATTTACTATTAAAATTTTAACATACTCAAAAACTTCTCATCACTTCGTTAAAATACACTAAACTTTTCCAAAATCTTTTTGTATTTAAAATGATACATGTATTTACTTTAAATGTCCAATATTTCATAAGATTTCCAATTTTAAAGTTTTAAAATATTTATCAAATTTACTTATTTTTCTGGTTTAGCCTTATTGTTTTCCCTTTTATAACTACAGCTGTTGCCCTCTTTAAAATATTTAAAATGATGAGGTCATTTAATAGTAAAATTATCCATTATAGCATATATTATATTTCACTCCTCCATAAAAATTGATTTTAAAATCGTCTGTTTCTTTTATACTTTTATTTTAATAGAATTTTAATAGAATTTAATTTATATATTAGTCATTTTAGCAATTTTATCCAAAGTAGCATTAGAAATAATATATATCACTTCTCCATTAAAATTTATAGGACCCTACAATAAAATTAATTTGTGCTTAATATCAACACTACGAAAATTTTTATCAATCGCTTCCAAATTTTGACCTAAGTTTCAAATCTCAACCCTGTGGGTTTTTACATCGGCTACAACGTTTTCGTCTTTGTTCGTAAATAATAATTTAACTGTACTAAATAGTTTACAGCCGTATAATTCAACGTATAACTTAGTCACAGCAACGCGTGGCCGGGTCTGCTAGTAGTTGATATATGTATCTCAGGGAAAACTGATGAAATACATTTAGAGTGATTAAAAAAGGTTTCGTGAATATAATCTTAAAATAAATTAGGAAAAATCATTTTTCATTTATGTTGAAATTACATATTGCGGTTACAAAATTGATAAAAAGGGCATACACAAAACGCAAGAAAATATTTCTGCTATTTTAAATGCTTCAACACCTAAAAACGTAACTCTGGCAAAATCATTCTTATGATTGGTATCTTACTATTCTAGATTTGTTCCTAAATTATCTACGATTGCTTATCCTCTAAATGAATTATTACGTAAAAATGTAAATTTTCATTGGACAAAAAAATGTGAAAATTCATTTAATGCAA
>OZ005650.1:204188186-204208186 GCA_963930645.1 Salticus scenicus | reverse complement strand
TTAAACAGGAAATTACTTCCGAAAGGATTCTCGCCCACTTTTATTCTAAATTACCCTTGATTTTAGATACTGATGCTTCTCCTTATGGAATTTCGGCAGTACTTTCGCATACAATGCCAGATAACTACGAAAAACCAATAGCTTTTGCTTCTAGAATTTTTGTCTTCCGCAGAAAAGCTGTATAGACAGGTAGATAAAGAAGCGTTATCAATAATTTTTGGAGTAAAGAATTTTTTTCAATTTTTATATGGTAGGAGATTTACCCTGTATACTGATAGTAAACCCCTAGTTCCCATATTTTCACCCATAAAAATTATTCCGGTGCTTCCGGCAGCCAGAATGCAAATATATTCATTTTACTTACAAACATTTCAATATGATATTAAATACATATAAAACATCTGAAGAGCACGGAAATGCCGATGCTCTATCACGTCTTCCATTACGTAGTGAAGACTTACTGCTGCCGTCGTCCGATTTTTTACCACCAGAAAAAGTGTCACCAACTTTGTCAACAAATTTTTTTGACAACACTGATGAATCCGATTGTTTATTTATTCTTCAAATTACCACTTTACCTTTAAAAACAAAAATGTTGAGTGCAAGTTCTAAGAGAGAGCCAGTATTGACAGAAAGTTATCAACACTTAATATCAGGCACACAGGTTTGAAATTACTTACTGTTCGGACATAATCAAGAGGATTATGCTTTACAAAATAACTGCATATTACAAGGAAATCGTGTTGTAATTCCGACTGTTTATACACAAAAAGGTTTACAAGATTTACATTTTGGCTATTTTGGCATAGTTAAAATGGAAGCACTGGCACGTAGTTTTGTATGGTGGCCAGGTATTGATAAAGACATTGAGGAAATGGCCAATAAGTGTTCTGTTTGTGTTAAATTAAAACACAATCCTCCTAAAATGGATAATCATCACTGGGAATGGCCCACAATATTTTGGAACCAAATACATGTAGATTTATTTGGTCCAAGTTATGGGGAAAATATTTTTAATCGTAGTAGATGCCCTCAGTAAATGAACAGAAGTGTTCATTGCCCCTAGTACTACTACTGAGAACACTATGAACTGTATTTCTTCTCTTTTTGCCAGATATGGCTATCCTGTGTCCCTTGTGTCTGATAATGGACTACAATTCACTTCAGAACAGTTCAAAAATGTTCTACAAAGTAAAGGCATATAACATATCTTAACTGCACCATATCATCCCTCTACAAATGGTCAGGCCGAAAGATATGTTCAAACAATAAAAAAAATGATTGAAATCCTTAAGTGCCGAACCAGGAAATCTACAATTTAAGTTAAACGAATTTCTACTCCAATACCGAATAATGCCTCATATTTCAACAGGGGAGAGTCCCGCATCCTTATTTCTCAAAAGAAATATAAGATCAAAATTAGATTTACTTGTACCAAATGTTAAAAATTATGTTGAAAACAAACAACATAAAAATGTTGTTAACAAGAAAAAGATAAGACAATTCCAAGTAAATTAAAAAGTTGCAGTACGCAATTACACAGCGGAGGATAAATGGAAAATAGGTAAAGTAATTGCCAGAATAGGTAAATTGCATTGTAAATTTCAAGTAGGTACATGTGTATGGAAAAGACACGTTGATCAACTATGAAGTGTGGGTTGCAGAGTACAACTGGAGGAAACTACAAGTCCTGGTGAAATTGAGGAGAATACCTTGATGCAAATATTCCATTTGTTTTCGATAGCAAGAGTCCACACCTGCAAATGCGATGGAAAGGCTGCATGTGGTGGGAGGCTTGCCATGACGCCAGATCATGAACCTCCTTCCATTACACCAGATCCAGTGCCAACCGATAGGAGATCTAAGTCAACGAAGCCTAAAGAAATCGACTGTGATAAAAACCTTAACAGGACTGCAAACAATAAAGAACTAAAACCTGAACATTCAAACCTTAAAAATACTAACTTATCTTTTTCTAAACAGGGTTTAAGAAGATCAACTTTAGTAAGAAAACCTTCCATCAGGTATGGCGCGCAAAATTAAGGGGAGGAGAAATGAGGTGTATTTTATTAACATGTTCCTGATTAAATTCATTGGTTTTCTGGTAAGTGACGTCACAAAAATGTACAGGTACCTGTGAACTGTATTGTTCAATCAATGATCTGTTAATTCCCCTTTACTTGTATTAATGCTAAAACAGATCAGTCTTGAAAATGTAATTGTTTGTGAAACATGTGTATGTCAGATGTAATTGTTCTTAGTCGTTTATTAAATTCTATGTGTAAAAAAAAAAAAAAAAAAAAAAAAAAAAAAAATGTATAAGTACGCCTCGTCATATCATAGTTACAGTTTAATTATAAATCTTATTTCCTGCTAAAATATAGTAAAGCAGCCATTTTTATAACGACAGAAAAAGCAATTTTCGGCCCGTATTTTGGCTGAATTCGATATTGCATCACAAAATATAATAAAAATACTGCATGATTATACATTACACTTAAATTTTTGAATTAGTTCACTTCGATTTATCACATTCTAAAAATATTCACAAATTACTTTTGGGTTATTTTTTTACAGAATTTTTTTCGATGCTTGCACTTACTAAGCAAAAACATCTATTCACTTCGGTGTTAGCACAAAAACTACATACTATCAAAATGCAAGTTTGACAGTACTCAAATCCACCGTATTTGCTTTCTGTTAAAAGAAATGGTGGGGTATCCATAACCGATAATATCCATAACAGGTGACATTCCCCTACATAATTCTGACAGTAGTTCCGGAGATACAATTGCCACAAAATTTTCGTCACGCACACACACAGAGACAGGCAGACAAAAAGACAGACATTTTCTAAAAATGGTCAAATCGTATTCTAAACCTCTCAAAACGTGTAAATCCATCGAAAACCGGAAGTCGAATTTTTTTACGAATAATGCTTTCTTTTATTGAATATAGAGGAAAGTAAAAATATAGAAACCATTATAAATTACAGTATACAAAAAAAAAAAAAAAAAAAAATGCATTCTAAGTTAGATGAAATTAATTCAATCACTCCCCACAGCCACAATAAGAAAGTATGTTATAACCTTAAAATAAAAATACTTTAAAATGAACTTAAAAAAAAAAAAAAAAAAAAAAAAGGAAGAAGAACTTTAAAAATGGTTCATTGTAAGCGCAATGCTGCTTTAGCAATGTCCATGAAATATTGTACAAATGTGGGAATGTGGAAACTTTAATTTTAAATACAAAAAAGTAACATTAGATGAGCGCAATGCTGCTCCTTGCTAATGTACAATATAAATCTAAATAGAATGAAAAAGAAAAGCATCAACATATGTAACTAAAGAGGAGCTAAAGAAAAAGTGGAGACAAAAGTATCTAAATGGCAGGGGGGAGTTGTGACCACCCCACTCCGGTTAAACATGTTTTACGACCGGTCAACACTCCCGCATACCAGATACTTTGTGAAAAATTAGAATAAACTTACATGAAAATGGCAAAATAAGGAATAAATCCCAAATAAAAACCTTTAAAACAATTTATAAGAAAAACCAAATCACAATTTAAAACGACATACAAGAAAAATCATGAAGCAATATGCCACCCATTCAACACAATTCAACACAATTCAAATATAGAAACAAACAGTTAATGAAAGTTACAGTTAATGAAAGGAAGAAACCTTAAAATCGAATTGATAAACGATTCAAAAAATGTGATTTACAAGTAAGATAATCTAATTGGTAATATTGTTTAAGAATATTTAACAGAAAATAAAAAGGATAATTATTATCTATGCCAATTTGTATAAAATTAACTACAAAAGAGTCACTGTCATAACTATAAGTAAAAATTCGACTACCTCGAATAATTTGGTTAATTATAATATTTCTGTATATATTTTTCTGTAAACAAGAAGACCAAGGAGAAATTCGATTAATTTTAAATTTAAAAGCATCACGTTTATCATAGATTTTAATTACGATTGTTTCATTATTAATACAAATATTAAGGTCTAAGAAATCAACACTATAGTCATTGTTAGGTGCAGTTTCAATTAAATTTAGATTATTGGGGTAAAAATTAAAATTCAGTTTAAATACTTCTTGTTCATATCCAATTAGAATACCATCAACATATCTTATATACAAAATTTAATTTAAAACATGAGTACCAAATTCATAATGATGTAAATAGATATCTGCAAGGGCAGAGGAACATCCTCCCCCCATAGGGATACCGTAAATTTGTTGGTAATATCCAATCCCATTATATAAAATGTTTTAATTTAAGACGATAGTCAAAAGGGCTTTAAATTTTGGAAATGTAATGAATTCTTGTAAATCATATTGTTCAAAGAAATTTAATAAAACCTGAAATAAAATGTGAATGTCTATAGTATTAAATAAATCAGCAAAATCAAAACTTACAACTTTTTTAATTGTGCTATTTGAAATTAATTTAACTATATTATAACTATTTTTAACAAAAAAAACAGCCATCGATCCTAAATTTGTCAATTAGTTTATTTAAAATTTTTAACAGTTTGTCGTTAGCTAAAGTAAGTTATGTATTACATGCTATTGTGACAGGACGAAACTTGATAGGGTTTTTATGTAATTTGGGAATGAGAGCTAAGTAGGGAAATTTAAAATTCTTGATTGTAAGACCAGTTTTTTTTATATAAAGCAGTAATTCGATTTTTAATTTCACGTACACTTACATTTAAAGGTTTATATAAATTGATGTCATTATAAGACTGAATTAATAAAACGTAATAGTATTTTTTACAAGTAAAAGCATAATTAGATGCAACTTTATCTAAATGGGAAATTACATAATTATTTTGTAGATCATTAATAGCACATTTTAATAAACGCATATTTAAATGTTGGCCTGTATATTGATGTGGATAATAACTAAAAAAATGCAATATAAATTTATCTTTCCATTCATCAAATGAACATAATAGTAAACTATATTTTACAGCCATTTTATATATGAAACAGTCCAGATTAATTTTTATAGAAGTTTTAATATTTCGGTTTTTTTTCAATTTTAAAATTTGTGCCCAATTTCATAAATTTTCTTAAAGTAGAATTCTTTACAATATCTAAATTACCAGTTACAATATGATTATGATTATTGTCAAAACCTATAAAATCTGGTTTACAACAACATTGCAGTGGAGAATTACTATTTAAATTGCGTGAGATTTCATTATAGTTAAAAATTGATCTACCAAGAGGGGTTTCATATTTAAAAGCTGCACTTATATTTATATTATTTAACAGAAAATATTTTTTAGTATTTCTAAAAATGTTTGCAAATGGAATATAATTAAAAGATTTATTGTAAAAATTAAAGATACAGAATTCTTTAGAATAAGTAATTTGATTGTCATTATATTTTAAATCGATATTGTATTGAATAGCTCTAACCTTAAGGTGTTCTAATACTATAGCATAAACAGTAGTACTCAAATCTGTATTGGTTTGAATAACATCTTGGCAGTAATGCCACATATGTTTAATAAGTTTAATTCTTATACTATAAACGAAGTTTTTAATCCAATTTGTTTTTATCACTTGAAATTGTTTTAACTTGTTAACTAAGTTTGTAAAAGTGGATTTTGTAAAATCTAAAGAACATTTATTTCTACGACCACCCTTGCGATGTCGTTTAACATTGGTTTTATTATTCAGAGATGTAGAATCATTAATCAATGGATTATTATTGTTTATAATAGATGAAATGGAAACAGTTTTGTCAAAAACTTGAGTATTTAACCCAAATGGAAATAAAGTTTTAAATTGATGTATATGAAAACTCTCCCACCATTTACGAGTATTTTCATTACTGACAATGTCTATAATTCTAACTACCATGTTTTCAATACCGTGATCTGCAAAGTGTTTAATTTCTAGAGAAGGGGGGGGAATTTTTAGTATTGACATGATTAATTTGACTTCGGTGTAAATTGATTCTAATGTTAAGAGTGTTTTTAGTTTGTCCTATATAACCAAAATTACATTTTTTACAAGTAAGTTTATATATACAATTGAAAGTTTTACGAAAAATCTTATTTTTATGTGAATTATCGATTTGCGTTGGATCTGAAACGGGATATAATTTACAACGTAAATTATTACAAAGTTTATATTTAAAGCAACACATTTTAGGGTAGAAACTTTCGTAACATACAGTGTTTTTACTAGATGTATTTAAGTTATTAGGAGTTGAATGAACAGAAGATTGACTAGGCAACACACCACTTCCATGACTTTCATTACTAAAGACAGTTTTTTTTTGTTCGTACATAATCAAGAGGATTATGCTTTACTAAATAACTGCATATTACAAGGAAATCGTGTTGTAATTCCGACTGTTTATACACAAAAAGTTTTACAAGGTTTACATTTTGGCCATTTTGGCATAGTTAAAATGGAAGCACTGGCACGTAGTTTTGTATGGTGGCCAGGTATTGATAAAGACATTGAGGAATTGGCCAATAAGTGTTCTGTTTGTGTTAAATTAAAACACAATCCTCTTAAAATGGATAATCATCACTGGGAATGGCCCACAATATCTTGGAACCAAATACATGTAGATATATTTGGTCCAAGTTATGGGTAAAATGTTTTTAATCGTAGTAGATGCTCTCAGTAAATGAACAGAAGTGTTCATTGTCCCTAGTACTACTACTGAGAACACTATGAACTGTATTTCTTCTCTTTTTGCCAGATATGGCTATCCTGTGTCCCTTGTGTCTGATAATGGGCTACAATTCACTTCAGAACAGTTCAAAAATGTTCTACAAAGTAAAGGCATAAAACATATCTTAACTGCACCATATCATCCCTCTACAAATGGTCAGGCCGAAAGATATGTTCAAACAATAAAAAAAATGATTGAAATCCTTAAGTGCCGAACCAGGAAATCTACAATTTAAGTTAAACGAATTTCTATTCCAATACCGAATAATGCCTCATATTACAACAGAGGAGAGTCCCGCATCCTTATTTCTCAAAAGAAATATAAGATCAAAATTAGATTTACTTGTACCAAATGTTAAAAATTATGTTGAAAACAAACAACATAAAAATGTTGTTAACAAGAAAAAGATAAGACAATTCCAAGTAAATTAAAAAGTTGCAGTACGCAATTACACAGCGGGGGATAAATGGAAAATAAGTAAAGTAATTGCCAGAATAGGTAAATTGCATTGTAAAATTCAAGTAGGTACATGTGTATGGAAAAGACACGTTGATCAACTATGAAGTGTGGGTTGCGGAGTACAACTGGAGGAAACTACAAGTCCTGGTGAAATTGAGGAGAATACCTTGATGCACATATTCCATTTGTTACCGATAGCAAGAGTCCACACCTGCAAATGTGATGGAAAGGCTGCATGTGGTGGGAGGCTTGCCATGACGCCAGATCATGAACCTCCTTCCATTACACCAGATCCAGTGCCAACCGGTAGGAGATCTATGTCAACGAAGCCTAAAGAAATCGACTGTGCTAAAAACCTTAACAGGACTGCAAACAATAAAGTACTAAAACCTGAACATTCAAACCTTAAAAATACTAACTTATCTTTTTCTAAACAGGGTTTAAGAAGATCAACTTGAGTAAGAAAACCTTCCATCAGGTATGGTGCGCAAAATTAAGGGGAGGAGAAATGAGGTGTATTTTATTATCATGTTCCTGATTAAATTCATTGGTTTCTGGTAAGTGACGTCACATAAATGTACAGGTACCTGTGAACTGTATTGTTCAATCAATGATCTGTTAATTCCCCTTTACTTGTATTAATGCTAAAACAGATCAGTCTTCAAAATGTAATTGTTTGTGAAACATGTGTATGTCAGATGTAATTGTTCTTAGTCGTTTATTAAATTCTATGTGTAAAAAAAAAAAAAAAAAAAAAAAAATGTATAAGTACGCCTCGTCATATCATAGCTACAGTATAATTATAAATCTTATTTCCTGTTAAAATATAGTAAAACAGCCATTTTTATAACGACAGAAAAAGCAATTTTCGGCCCGTATTTTGGCTGAATTCGGTATTGCATCACAAAATATAATAAAAATACTGCATGATTATGCATTACACTTAAATTTTTGAATTAGTTCACTTCGATTTATCGCATTCTGAAAATATTCACAAATTACTTTTGGGTTATTATTTTACAGAATTTTTTTCGATGCTTGCACTTACTAAGCAAAAACATGTATTCACGTCGGTGTTAGCACAAAAACTACATACTATCAAAATGCAAGTTTGACAGTACTCAAATCCACCGTATTTGCTTTCTGTTAAAAGATATGGTGGGGTATCCATAACCGATAATATCCATAACAGGTGACATTCCCCTACATAATTCTGAGCAGTAGTTCCGGAGATACAATTGCCACAAAATTTTCGTCACGCACACACACAGAGACAGGCAGACAAAAAGACAGACATTTTCTAAAAATGGTCAAATCGTTTTCTAAACCTCTCAAAACGTGTAAATCCATCGAAAACCGGAAGTGGAATTTTTTTACGATTAATGCTTTCTTTTATTGAATATAGAGGAAAGTAAAAATATTATGGGAAAAATTAAGAATATGTATTATAATAGCACACACAACACACACACACACACACACGCACATATATATATATATATATATATATATATATATACACTAAGCGACAAAAAAAAGCCGCACTGCAGAAAAATTGACTTATACCTTTTTTATTTGTAATAACTTTAAAATTAATGTTTGAAACAAATAAAACTGTCATGTTTGCATAATACCAAAGGTATGAAATGATTCCTATGTATATTTTCGATTTAATAATTCGCTTTATTGCATGCTACGAAGTAATTTTTAAATATCTGCATAAAACTTTCTTTTTGAACATAATGCAATATCCATACACTTTGCATTCTATTATGATTTATTATATGAAATAAACAAGTTATATTTTAATATATGATATAAAACTATTTATTTGTTAGATCTAAGCAATTTTTTGTTAAAAATATGTATTCTGAATTGGGTTAATTCCACCTTTATATGGAATTACTGCATTAATGCGTAATGGTATAGTTTTATAAAGTGTTTTAATATAAATCTCAGAAATTTAATGTGCCAAATATCGCAATTATTTTTTTTCTAGTTCTGGCAGAGTTATAGGCTGCAAATTTCGAATCCTCTCCCCTCTCCCCGGCCTTTTTATAGACGAAACATTTTCAAGCGGATCGCGATTTTGACTATTTCCATGTCTGGTAAAGAAGAAATTCTACTATATCCTTTTTGGTATTTAACTAAAAGTGAAAAAAGATATGATTACTTACAGAATTATAGGTTCTCATGGAATGTATAAGAAATTTTGACATTTTGAAGTGAATAAACTTACCACAGACGCCGTGTAGTAAGGTTCCTTATTATCTTCAAACGCTGTTTACGGAAATATCCAAGATACCTCCAAAATTGTCGGTCAAGCACCACTTTTATGCAGATTGTGTTTTATTTCGAGTTACTTGATCCCGTGAGCATAAAAAAATTCCCGAGTGTTTGAAAAGTTATGCACCTCCGTACCATAATGTACAGAGAATGTGTCACTATTTTAAAAGTGCAATTTTCATTAAGTCGGTCATATTTTCGTTGTCAGATCTGCTTGTTTTCTTTAGCTCGAAATAAGTTAAACTTGATTCATCAGAGAGAACCAGTTCAGCCCAATAATTAACTAATCATTTTTTAATTTTTTTAGCCATCTTAGGTCTCTCTTTCCTATTTCTCTTCACTAAGAATGGAATTTTTTCAAATTTTCTGTCACTTAAACCTGCTTTGTTTAATAGTTGTTGTACTGTTGTTAAATAAATTATGCTACAAAACACTTTTTCTGAAGCTCTTTTATGTTCTAAATGTAATACAAACCGATTTTATAAGCAATGGCTTTTTAACTTACGGTCATCTCGCTTGGATGAGCAGTGTGGCCACCTAAAACCAAATTTCCAGTTTAAACGGCCAGAAACTTTTATATCTTGCTAAAGACCCTTTTACCAATATTTCGTTAACATTTAATTATTTTGCCATCTCACGTATTAAAATATTTTTTGATTTTCATTCGAAAATTAATACTTTTTGTGGCATCGTTAAATGCCTTATTCTTACCATTTTTGAAATAAATTCTAAAATTACAATTTTCCTGACAATTGCATTTTGTTTTTAACACTGGGCTCAAAGCTAAAGTGTATGTGGACGACAACATAGTAAAATCTGTTCGAAAATTTTCTTTTTAAACGATAAAATTGGCGGTTGTAGAAGGCGAAAAGGAAAACATCCAAGTGCGGCTTTTTTTTTGTCGCTTAGTGTATATATGTATATATATGGCACAGCAGTATATTCAAAGTCACAACCTATACTATTCTATAAAGTGTAAACTTTGTTCGTATGTGGAGGGTAATCTCTAGAACTACTGAACCGATTTAAAAATTTCTTTCACTGATTAAAATCTAGACTGCCCCTGAGTGCTACAGGCTATACTTGATTTTCATAAAATAAGTTTTTTAATTCAAAATTTCAGTGTTTTAATTAAAATCTTAATGAAAGCCATGAAATAATGAGATATTAAAATTTTAGCTGCTGCCAATATAAAGCAAATTTTTACATGTTCATTTTATCTTTAAAATGTTTTGACATGAAAAGAAAAGCAATACAGGGTGGTTATAATTAAACTTTCCCTATAAACAGCATCCTTCAGCGAAAATGGGTGAACGGAATGCAGAAACTAAATACAGAAACAATATTAACATTTATTGACTAGTTTCCGATCACCTTGTTATCGAACCACATTAAGTAAAGGTAAGGAAAAAATAACAGTGCGCTGTTTGAGAAAAAAACCTGTTTTGCCTAAAGCATACTTTTCTTCGCGAGCATGCAAAGCTCGACATTTTATTTTCCTAGAACTGACAGCTTTTCCTGGTTTTACATTTTATTACTCATAATTTTTGTTCTATGTTATTAATGTTGTTTCTGTATTTCGTTACGGTCGTTTATTGTGTTAAATTTAATGATTTTTCGGAAAAGACGCAATGTGGTAGACATTTTAACATTTTTTTTTCGAAATTCTGTGAACACATCTCGAGTATAGGCCATATACAGAATTTCACTGCATTCCGTTGACCCGTTTGCGCAGTAGTATGCTGTTTATAGGGGACGTTTAATTATAACCACCCTGTATATTTTCACGTAAATTAAACTGAAATTGATATAAAGCTTTGTGAAAAGTTAAATTTGCACAATAAACTTGACCTCATTATAGCTTTAAATGTATTCATTTTTCTAATGATATAATTTATTTAATTCTATACATTAATGTTTCAATTTTTTAACATACCTTAAATTCAGATTTTCAGAAATGGTATGTTTGCGACACGAATAGTGTCCTTGACTTCAAAGCTATTTGAACAACAGCACCTTCATGTCGAATCACGTGACTGTCCGAGCTACCATCTTTGCACTACACTGTCCGCACACATACACACAGACATTGCATTATATATATATATATATATAAAGATAGAAAAAAAACTGAGATTACTATCTATATATTAAAAGACAAACATGAAATTTTTGGTACACTTTTAACATGTTAATTATGGGAGTAAAGGATTGAAAAAATTGTCTTTCGAAAGGTATAATTATCCTGATTTGCAAAATACAAAAATTATTTTTTTGCAATGCCAGTAAAATGTTTAAAAATATTTTTATTTTTATGCATTTTATGACCTTTAGAACTGTTGTAATATCTAACCTCAGCACAAACTTATTAACTTTTTTTATGTTCCGAAACTATTTCTTCCCGCCAACTGATTGTTTCATGCACCTGCTTCATCACGAGACGATATGTCGCGTCACTCTACTACTACTGTTTTTTTTCTTTTTTTAATCATGTAACTTTTACTGTATGAGTAGTACGTTCTTTTATTGTGTCCTCCTTCCATTATTTTTTATGTCTAAGATAAATAAATTTAAAAAGTAAAAATCTAGGCATTCATCTATTACGCAGTCAATATCTGAATTATTGTGAAACGTAATTAATCTACATTTCTTTTACAGAAAAATAAGTAGTTTCGTTTTTCCTAAACTAGAAGTTCCATAAAATTAATATATGCATCTTTCATCCAATATTTCAAGCATCCAATCTGCTGATAAAGTGACCAGATTTTTCTTTAATAAAATAGAATGCTGATCCCCTGTGCAGACCCAAGTAAGTCAAACTTTTTAATTATTTGACTATTGACTATTAAATAAAGAATATTTATCTTAAAGTATATTTCGGAATAACAAATTGAGGAATATCAGAACTCGTAGCTTCATAATTTCATCAGATTATGAGCTTGATTTTTTGAATTGAAATTTTAGATTTACTCTTGACAAAAGTTTTTTCTTTGCATATTTGAAGAAATTGCTACATTTAAAATAATAATAAAAAAAAATGTAAGCGAAAGTAAACACTTTTTATTTCTTCAGAACGTAACAACATGAAAACGAAAATATAGAAACGTGTGTAAACATTAAAAACAAAAGAAGTGAAAATAAATATAAGAATTTTAAAACAAACATATCAATGTTTAAAAATAAAATTTCAGTTATTATACTCTAGAAAGAAAACAAAATTGAAATATTAATATGAGTATCACCAAGGACACAATAATTGAAAAATTAAATTCACAGAACTATGACGTCTGGAAATTTAAATTGGAGATGTTTCTCCAAAAAGAAGATTTATATTCCGTGGTAATAAACGATGCTCCCGATCCGACAACTGACACAAAAATTGAAAGGCTCGGGCCATAATAAACCTCTTAATAGAGGACAATCAAATCATCCATGTGAAAAATCTTCAAACCGCTAGAGAATGCTGGAATGCATTAAAAGCTGTAACATGAACGCTGCACCCTCAGCAGTAAACTATTTTTATTACGAAAGATTTACTCTACGAAAATAACTGGGGTGGAGATATGATACAACATTTGACACATATTTATCAGTTACGTGATATACTAGTATCAATCGGTGAAGAAATTAATGACAGGCACCTTTCAGCACTAATGCTCTGTTCCTTACCTCCAAGTTCTGATGTACTACTCACAGCTTTAGAATCTCGAGACGAAAAAGATTTGACACCAGAGTTTATACGCTCAGAATTAATTGATGAAATTCTAAAAGAAAAGAAAACCAATCGGAAAATAATTCAGTATTAAAGGTTAAATTTAAACCAAAACCAGAAAATTCAAAGTTCTGTCGCTATTGTAAAAAGAAATCGCATACAATTGAAGAATGCTGGCATCTTAAAAATAAAGAAAAGACTCAGAAACAAACAAAAGCCAGCAATGCCAGATCAACTTTCAAATCTGGTATGTACTCTCAAGACAGACATAACGCGTAAAGGGCTCTTATTACTGAGAGTGAAAATAAAAAATCCAATGACAAAATATTTACTCGATTTATCGGTGAGAAGTCTAACAATTGGTATGTAGACTCGGGTTGTTCAACGCATGTTTGCAATGATAGGAGTAAATTTCAGGAATTTAATTATAATAATTCACGCGTAACAATCGCGAATGAACAGGAGATAGAATCCCTGGGTCATGGGTCTGTTAAATTAAACACCATAAATTCCAATAACACACATAATACTATAATATTGAAAAATGTTTTATATGTACCAGAAATAGAGACAAACCTCATATCTGTAAAAGAGGCTACTGAAAATGGTTGTGTAGCAATATTTGAAAACAAATCATGCAAAATAATGCATGAAGGAGAAACATGCATTGAAGGTTATATTAATAACAATTTATACGAATGCAAATTTAACTATGATACAACACACACTATAAACATGGTAAAAACATGTGAAAATAAAAATTGTATTGATAAATGGCACATTAAATTAGGCCATAGAAACATTAGTTCATATAAAAGATTTAGTTAACAAGGACATGGCTGTGGATATTAAATAAAAGGATTGCAAACATAATACTGAATATAAAATATGCATAACGTCTAAATTAGTTGATTCACCTTACCCCAAAGCTGCAAAATTTAGAGCCTCCGTACCCCACGAACTAGTCCACACAGACTTATGTGGCCCTATGAAAACCCCCACTGTAGGTGGAAAATATTACTTTCTTACATCTATCGATGATTTTAGTCGTTATACTATTATATATTTGCTAAGAAATAAGTTTGAGGTATTTTCTAAGTTAAAGGAATATGTGGCTATGACCGCAAACAAATTTGGCCGAAAAGTGCAAGCAATTCGCTCGGATAACGGGGGTGAATATACAGGTATGGAAGTAAAAGAATTTTTGAATAAAGAAGGAATTGAGCACCAGTTTACCGTTCCTTACTCTAGTGCTCAGAACGGCGTGGCAGAACGTAAAAATCGTACGCTGACCGAAATGGCGCGCTGTCTGCTTAAAGACAGTAATTTACCGAATTCCTTTTGGGGGGAAGCCGTAAATACTGTGAATTACATACAAAAACAGGCTCCCAACCTCCTCATGCGACTCAACTCGTTACGAAAAATGGACCGGCCGTAAACCCGATTTATCAAATATAAAAACATTTGGATGTCGCGCATATGCATATGTACATAAGATACATAGGGGGAAACTGGATAGCACCGCTCAAGAAGGAATTTTTGTGTGATATGATAATCGTAGGAAAGGCTACAAAAATTGCACAAATAATAAAAATGTAATTATAAGCAGAACTGTAAAATTCTTGGAAGATGAGAATACAGAATCCCACAATAGTGTGCCATCACAAATCAATAATGAAAATTCAAATGATGAAATTCCGGTGCACAAATTACCAATATTAGATTCCGATATAGATATAACGGGTGATAACGATAGTCCCGATGACACGCAAACTCTGCCGCGACGATCACAACGATTAAATAATGGGGTTCCGCCCGACAGATTTGCATTTGCAGTAAATGACAAAATAATTGATGAGCCTAAGTGTTTTGACGATATACTAAAAATTCAAAACCCAGCAGAAAAGGAAAATTGGCTGAACGCCACACTCTACGAAATGAATTCACTCAGACAAAACAATACTTGGGACCTTGTTGACGCTCAACCAGGGACCAAAGTAGTAGGGTGTAAGTGGGCGTTCAAGACCAAATACAATAGCCAAGGACAAGTCGAGAAATATAAAGCCAGGCTAGTCGCCAAGGGTTTTTCTCAAAAATACGGGGAGGACTATGACGAAACTTTTGCACCAGTTGCTTCGCATACCACTCTAAGAAGTTTCTTGGCCATGTCGCCGTATAAAAATTTGAATCTAAGGCATGTAGATATCAAAACTGCTTTCCTACATGGAAATTTGCAAGAAGATGTATACATGCAACAACCCGAGGGTTATGTTGTCCAAGGCGAAGAAAATAAAATATGTAAGTTAAAGAAAGCGATATATGGCTTGAAACAAGCCTCTAGGGCGTGGAATTTGAAAATTAATGAATCATTGTGTAAATTAGGATTTAACAAAGTCAGCATGACAAATGTTTATATATCTGTAACAAAGATAACACAGAAACTTACATTCTTGTCTACGTCGATTACTTACTTATAGCTGGTAAAAATCACAATATTGACATCTTAATTGATCAACTTAGGGAAGAATATCCATTAACTGACCTTGGGGAAGCCAAATATTACCTTGGCATAAGTATAGAAAGAGCTTGTAAAGGGGTAATTACGCTTGATCAAAGTAACAAAATACAAGATATTGTAACAAAATTCGGGCTAGATGGCCCTCTGACACACCAATGGAACCAGGGTATATAAAATTAACTGATAACGATAATCTCTTACCAAACAACACAGTGTACAGACAAGCTATAGGCGCGTTACTTTATATTTTTACAGTATCGCGACCTGATATAAGTGTTGCCGTTAGCATCTTAAGCCGTAGAAACGAAAATCCTAGAGCAAAAGACTGGGAGGCAATTAAAAGGGCTGTTAGATATTTGAAAACAACCAAAGATATTAAATTAAGACTTTGTAACTCTGGTGAAAGTGTTCTTAGAGCATATTCGGATTCTGATTGGGCCAACGATCCAAGTGATCGAAAATCCATCTCTGGAAATTTATTTATGTTAGGAAAAAATCCAATTTTTTGGACTTCGAAAAAACAGTCCTGTGTGTCCATGTCTTCAGCAGTGGCTGAGTACGTCGCAGCTGCGAGTGCTGCACATGAAATACAATGGCTCAAGAAACTTTTAGATGATTTGAACTTGCCGCAAGAACATCCTATTGTGTTGTATCAAGACAATCAATCAACGATAAAGATTTCTGAGAGTGACAAATTTCATTCCAAAACAAAAAACTTACAACTGTGATTTCATCTTCTGAGATATTTGATACAGGAAGGCCTCATCAAGCTTCAATATAAAGCTACCGAAGAAATGACTGCCGACACCTCACATAGACTCTACCCAAAAACTGCGTTTAAGAGACATAGACAATATATAATGAACAATTGAACATTTCTGAGCTTACGAGGGTGTGTTGTAATATCTAACCTCAGAACAAACTTATTAAATTTTTTATGTTCCGAAACTTCCCACCAACTGATTGTTTCATGCACCTGCGTCATTACTTGATGATATGTCGCGTCACTCTACTACTACTGTTTTTATCTTTTTTTAATCCTGTAAATTTTTCTGTATGAGTAGGACGTTCTTTTATTGAGTCCTCCTTCCATTATTTTTTATGTCTAACAAGGAGAGGTCACAACATGGTAAATTCAGATCGGGACGAAATTGCGCAGGATTGTAGTATACTATGAGGGTAACAACATATTAAAGCAGTAGGACCCACTATCCACAAAATTTCGAGAAAAAAGCATTTAAAGTTTCAGTAATCTTTAAATACAAGTTATTTCGCAAGCGAGTAAGCGCCTCAGTGGTGTGATCCTAAAGCGCGAGTCTTCCAACCAGATGACTTGGGCTCGAGGCTACCTACGGGACTGCTTTTTTTTTTCTTCTTTAATTTTTTATGTAATCTAAACTTTTTATTTATTTTACTTTATTTTACAATTCAATTTAAAATTTGAAAATCTTAATAAAAAATTATTTAATTTTCTTGAGTATAAAATAACTTTTTCTATTTTTAATATTTATAACTTAAAAATACAATAAATTCATATAACTTGAAAATAAATTTTAGTTTTATTTTAACTGTAAAATAAGGTAAAACTAAAGAAACTATTTTTAATTATTTATCTAAATATTTTATTTTATTTTAGGTATATTTAATTTTATTTTTTAAATTACAAAAAAAAAAAAAAAAAAAAAAAAAAAAATTACAAAGAAATGGTGATTTTAATTGCATATATAATTACTATCCAAATTAAATAATTACTTCTCCAATCAATACAGTTTCTTGAAAAATTATAGTATAGGATTTCGATGCTATTAAATTATTACAGGTAAAGAAATGTTATCTTTAAATGTAGATTTTAAATGTTAATGAACATCGTTTCTTTTCCGATAACATTCCTCTTTTTCCTCTTTTTTTTATCCTTCTGTGCACAAAATAAAATTCCATCTGCCCTTTATTATTTACAAGCTAGAAGTGTTTATGTAATTTATACACTTTCAAACCAAATCAGGAAGCTCAAACCAAGATTTAAGTACACCTGCTAACTATTTTACACTTTGTTTAAAGCTTGCTTATTTTTTAATTATTTAAATATTTGTCTGTTTTCTTTATATTTCTTGTTTAGGGTTTTTCAACTAAAACTTTTTTTATCTAAACTTTATTTTTTAAGTTATAGAAATTTATTGTATTTTTAAGTTATAAATATTAAAAATTGAAAATGTTATTTTATACTCAAGAAAATTAAATATTTTTTTATTAAAATTTTCAAATTTCGAATTGAATTGTAAAATAAAGTAAAATAAATAAAAAGTTAAGATTACATAAAAAGTTAAAGAAGAAGAAAAAAAAAAAAAGTAGTACCGTAGGTAGACTCGCGCTTTAGGACCACACCACTGAGGCGCTTACTCGCTTGCGAAATAACTTGTATTTACAGATTACTGAAACTTTAAATGCTTTCTTCTCGAAATTTTGTGCATAGTGGGTCCTACTGCTTCAAAATGTTGTTACCCTCATAGTATACTACAATCCTGCGCAATTTCGTCCCGATCTGAATTTTCCATGTCGTGACCTCTCCTTGTAAGATAAATAAATTTAAAAAGTAAAAATCTAGGATTTCATCTATCACGCAGTCAATATCTGAATTTTTGTGAAACGTAATTAATCTACATTTCTTTTACAGAAAAATAAGTAGTTTCGTTTTTCCTAAACTAGAAGTTCCATAAAATTAATATATGCATCTTTCATCCAATATTTTAAGCATCCAATCTGCTGATAAAGTGACCAGATTTTTCTTCAATAAAATAGAATGCTGATTACCTGTGCAGACCCAGGTAAGTCAAAGTTTTTAATTAGTTGACTGTTGACTATTAAATAAAGAATATTTATTATAAAAGTATTTTTCGGAATAACAAATTGAGGAATATCAGAACTCGTATTTACTTACAAACTTTGAATTTACACCATAAAAAGCAATATTGCTTTTTATGGTGTAAATTCAAAGTTTGTAAGTAAATATTTTTACAACGCCAGTTTTGTGGTGCTTTTTTATTAAATCAGAACTCGTAGCCTCATAATTTCATCAAGAACTTCAAAAAACATCGATTTAGTTATAGTCTTTTTTTAAATTAAATTATTTTTAACTAAGCTTCATGGGGCATTTCTAATTGTTACCTATAAGTTTATTATGCAATTTGGAATATAATTTAAATTCTGTGGTGAATTATTTAATAATTTATGTGTTAGTAATAAATGTGTCTTTTTTTCACCTTGCGCGCAGGATATCTCTGAAACTATTTAATATTTTTTCATGAAATTTCACAGATTATGTAACATTTTAGATCCTTCAATCTAAACCTAAATTAGTTACAATTTAGGTTAAAAAAAGAAAAAAAAAAAAAAATATATATATATATATGTATATATATATATATAAGTTTAAAGATATAAATAAATAAATTAATTATAATAAATAAATAAATTATGTGTTAATATATATATATGTATATATATATATATTAACACATAATTTATTAAATAATTCACCACAGAATTTAAATTATATTTCAAAATACGTAATAAACTTATAGGTAACAATTAGACATACTCAATGAAGCTTAGTTAACAATAATTTACTTAAAAAAAGACTATAATTAAATCGATGTTTTTTGAAGTTTTAAGGGTCGTATGTCCCCTTAAGATATATATATTAATATTCTACGTTAGATCTAATTTAAAGACATATTTTTAAACTGAAACATATAATAATGCGTTTCAATTAACTGAAATTGACTAAAAAAAATATTGAAAAAAAATTGAAATTGAAAAAAATTGAAATTGAAAAAAATTGAAATTGAAAAAAAAAAAAAAAGATTTATTACTACAACTTCTGCATAAAAAAGAATAAAGTATAAGATATGGAAAAACTTTTAATTTCCGGTTTTTGATGAATTTAAACGTTTTGAGATTTCCTTGCATTTCAATTAACTAAAATTGACTACCTTTTTTATTTATTTATTTATTTATATTTTTAAGTTTTTTTTATTGGGGGAAAAATGTCCAAAACGGGGACGCTAACATATCTCTGTCCACAAAAGAAAATCTATAAATAAAGAAAATTCGGCAAAGCATTTCCTGATTAGAGCATGTCTTAGACTATCAGATGGCAAAGGTATTTTTTAAAAAATATCATTAGTATAGGCAGAAAAAACATTTTTCTGAAAAATGTGCAAAGTCCCCGTTTTGGACAACCGGTTGGGTAAAATGGGGTACTTATAAGAAATAGCCTAAATTCAAGTCCTAATGCGAATTAGAACT